>BLKM01000869.1:147657-230741 GCA_013340265.1 Coptotermes formosanus | reverse complement strand
CTTTTAAAGCCTAGCGGTAACTTTACGTACCACCAGGTTTAACATTAAAAAATTCTACGTGGTGCCCACATTGCGTTTATGTGTTTTGTACGGATCTCAGAACAAACAGCAACTTTTGCCTTATAAAACATTAAGAGATTGGTTTTTATAACCGAAGTGGAGAGTGTTTACAGCGCGGTAGGCACTGAGTCCTTATATAAAACAGATAAGCTTCGTCTTTAAAGGGTTAATGTTAAACCTGGTGGTACGAAAAGTTACCGCTAGGCGTTAAAAAGTTAAAGCTAGTTTCTAAACTGAAAAATCCGCAACACACAATATCGTCAGCTTGATGTCTGTATATATATATATATATATATATAGTACAGTTTCTAGTAATAATGCGCCGCCACATAAATATGTTGCCTTCAGTCAATAAGCACTGAGACTGGACTGTGACGCTTCTTTACATTCTTTTGCCCTCTTTTTCTTTCATTTTAATACGATCAACATCTTCACCAGCGCCACTGTGCACCATATTTTAACCAGCACTACTCTTTGCTCTAGACCCACACTGACCAACTACATGCTCAGAATTTTTCCTATTTTTCTTGTCATCTTTTCTTCTGCCGATCCCAGCGGCCGCGCGGTCTAAGGCGTACTGGGTAAGGGGCACTGGGTTTAACCCTTTAAAGACGGAACGTAATCTGTTTTATATAAGGACTCAGTGCGTACCGCGCTGTAAACACTCTCCACTTCGGTTATAAAAACCAATCTCTTAATGTTTTATAAGGCAAAAGTTGCTGTTTGTTCTGAGATCCGTACAAAGCACATAAACGCAATGTGGGCACCACGTAGAATTTTTTAATGTTAAACCTGGTGGTACGTAAAGTTACCGCTAGGCTTTAAAAGTTTAAGCACAGGCAAGTGCACATCATATTCTACAACAGAAAACTCGCTAACGAAAAGAACCTCAAGAGATGATTCACAGTGTATCCTTTACAGTTATTGACTACATATTAATTAACGCCGATCCCAGTGGCCGCGCGGTCTAAGGCATAGGTCTGCGGCCGAGCGCTTGCTGGGATCGTGGGTTCGAATCCCTACGGGGGCATGGATGTTTGTCTCTTGTGAGTGTTTGTGTGTTGTCAGTTAGAGGTCTCTGCGACGGGCCGATCCCTCGTCCAGAGGAGTCCTACCGACTGTGGTGTGTGTCTGAGTGTGATCAAGTGAAAAATAAAAACCCTCGACACTTGCTGTGAACAGGTAGGTAGAAGAGGGAAGGACTAAGAATCTTTTCTGCTGACCCCGACTTTTTACCTTACTGATCGCAGTGCATCTTCACCACAACCAGCGTCATCATCATCATCATCATCATCATCATCATCATCATCACACCACGTCTCTAAAGCAAACAATTTTCAATTCGTTAACAAATCTAAAATTTTATAAACATTTTCCTCTGTATAAAAATACCCTGTATCACTTATGATAAACTACTGCAATATTTTAAAGCATAGGGACTAAGTATGAAGCCAGTATCATTAGTAGCAGGTACCTGAAAAATACTTACAGTACTGTATCATATAAAAATAGGCAGAGTCGTAAAAGGGGGGGGGGCGGGTGGTCGGTGAATTGAGGCACTCAAACCAGGTGCAGTACATTTAAGAAAGCAAAATTAAAAAGTAGGAAATTAAGATTACATTACAAAATTACATGCTTTACGTTACTTAATTTATACTTTTAACCTCACCCACTTGCAGCCTGATTATATATTCACTTAATATGTGCAAGGAATAAAATTACAAAAAAAATATTTGCAAATTCTACCATTCTTTGCGGGAAGGAGCACTGCAATACCCTGTCCAGGTGGTATAAACCCTCGTTTACAGGTCTGTCATATAGTGTATAAGACGTAACACACTGAAAACGTTGGAGAAAAACACAAAGCAAACAAATTAGAATGTTTATTCTAACATACATTTTAGTACAAAAAAACATTACGTAATATCACGTAAATTGAGAATTGTACAAAGTCTGCGAGTTGGTATTAAAAATTACATACAAAACTACCCTTAATAAGCACGTTAATAATCCACTAATATTGTATAAATATATTAATTCTGAATAACAGCTGAAAAGCAATGAGAATTTATTACAAAAATTTCGTATATACACAGTACAAAAGCAACCACCACAGACGTTAATTCCCTATGAAAATCTATTTGTACATACTGCTGTAAAATACCGTCACAATTGTTGCGGCACATTTCTGTGAGTAGTTTCAACTGTGTGCAGAATGCCGCAACTCAAAGCGCCCCCTTAAATCAACAGAAATTACATCGAAAATTAATGTACGCACTTGCAGCCATAATTTCGAGAGGTGTAAGCAAATGCCCAAGTACTGACCGTGCATGAAGGGAAAAAAATCACATGAACTTGCTGTCGGAAATAGAAGTGGTCACTGTGTAAGTTACACGAGCGTAGGAGGAAAAAAAACACTACAAAGTGTCACACAGAAACAAACAGGCAGTGACGGATTCGCCAAGCGATTTCTTGGAAACCATTATGCAAGCATGGAACACCATAAAAGAAGGGTATGTCCACATCAAAAAACTAAACACAAAATATCAAGAATATTTTTTCCACCACGTAGTGAGTATTTGGTTTGTGTGTCAGTCATTCGGACAGTATTTCAGACGGTTAGTAAGTACGTCAAACCGGATCCGAATGGTACAACTTATAGGCGAATCGAAAATTTCTTTGAGCACCTTAACGCTGGGCTTTTAAAGCAAGGAATTTTTTGACAATTTTTCATATTACAAATTTTTAATAGCAGCAACATTAAATGTCAATTCCTGATATATATTTTCCTCCTACAAAGACTGAGGGTGTTCGAGAATAGGGTGCTGAGGAGAACATTTAGGCCTAACAGGGACGAGGTGACAGGGGAGTGGAGAAGACTACATAACGGGGAACTTAATGACCTGTACTTATCACCAAACATTATTCGCGTAATCAAATCGAGAAGAATGAGGTGGACAGGGCATGTAGCACGTACGGAGGAAAAGAGAGGTGCATACCGGATTTTGGTGGGGCAGACCTGAGGGAAGGCGACCACTTGGGAGACCCAAACGCAGGTGGGAAGATAATACTAAAACGGATCTTCAAGTAGTGGGATGGACACATGGACTGGATTGAGCTGGCTGAGGATAGGGACAGGTGGCGGGGTCTTGTGAAAGCAGTAATTAACCTCCGGGTTCCATAAAACGCGGGGAATTTGTTGACTAGCTGAGAAACTGTTAGCTTCTCAAGAAGGCCTCTGCTCCATGGAGTTAGTTAGTTATATTTTACTCCTTAATTTTCTATTCTCTTCCACAAATACTTTCCACTCGACGTGAAAACCTGCAGCGTTACTGAAGAAGTTTTGACTACAGTGTCTATGAACCAAATTCCAAAACACCTGTTCCATCATTGGTAACTCTGACGTAATTCTTTTTAACTGTAGCTTGATTGAAAAGCTGTCTTTAGATAAGTGCAGGACTTTGATAAAGCATATTTTATTTTATCTATAAATTATTATTCTGGATGCAGAAATTTTATTTTGAGATAACAGAAAAAATATATATTGGTAACAAATTCGTGAGCTGCAAATTATATTTTGAACGTAAATGGGTACAGATAAAAGTAACATAACGTACGTTTTATGTTATTCATTTCCGTGCATATGATCAATATAAAAACGTATCCAACTTATGCACAATATTGTCTATTTATTTATCTTTTTATCTTCTCCCCAACATGTTTCGGCAAGTAGCTATGCCATTATCAATGGGGCTATATCAAAATTACATATGATGTGTATGAATATGACTACAAAATATTAATCCCTTATTTGAAATAGCTTTTGACTTACAGCGACAACAAGCGTGCAACTGACATAACCTCCGCCCCCACCCACCCTCATACCAACCTGCTCCCTTCATTTACTCAACTGACGTGTTCCACCACGCTCCTACTCGATACACACAATCTGATACCTGGGACGTCCCTCAGCACTAACCTTGGAATCACAGTAGTAAGTTAAACCATCTACACCCTTGTCATAAGGAAATTAGATTATACGGATATTTGTAACACATAGATTTTTCTTACTTTTTGCTTGTTAACCTTTTAAAGCCTAGCGGTAACTTTACATATGACCAGGTTTAACATTAAAAAATTCTACGTGGTGCCCACATTGCGTTTATGTGTTTTGTACGGATCTCAGAACAAACAGCAACTTTTGCCTTATAAAACATTAAGAGATTGGTTTTTATAACCGAAGTGGAGAGTGTTTACAGTGCGGTACGCACTGAGTCCTTACATAAAACAGATTATGTTCCGTCTTTAAAGGGTTAAACAAAGACCAGTACTTAATATGTTCTCCCTTTTTTGCACCTAAACAGATAATGGTTTTGTTACTGCTGCTGCCGGTGTTCGGCACCATCCACGCCACCTTGATCATGACAAACAACGATCTGATGGCAGCCGATCAGCGCCATCTAGTGACGTGTGTAAAGACGGTACTGCAGCGACACATTCCACCGGAACGACCCTTAATGATCTGTCTACCAGGAAGTCTCGGAAACACCAAAGACGCGCCGTCTGGAAGCATTCACACACAGACTTATGACATCATGCTACAGGCCATAAACGAAGAAAGCAAATGGCTTTTGCACACCACAAAACCGGAAGTAGATACACTCAAAACGTCAATGGAAGCGGAAGTTTCCTCCGTTGTTTACACTGTACTCAGTTCGGAGCATGGCGCACGTAATACCGCAAATAAATTGGCTTATCAGGTAGGGGACTTGCGGAGGAAGAAATCTTTGAATAACAGAGGCACTTTCTTCGTAGTTGTAACTCATTCGTTTGAATCTCCAAAACAGTTAGCAGAAAAGATATTTGAAACTTTATGGAGGGAATTTAACATTTTAGACGTTCTGGTGCTGACACCTGTTACAAGTAACACTTTATTTGAAACTGGCAACAGAATCAATGACGGGACACGTGTGTTTCGTTTTTACACGCGTTTTCCTTTCCATTCATCAGGAGATGAAATTATGCTGATAGACGAATATTTTGTTGATACAAAAGTGAAATCTGTCCATAATTCGAACCTGTTCCCTAATAAGGTACCGATAAAATTTCAGAATCATAATATTTTATCAGTATTGACAGCTGAGCTTTTACCAGTTACTATGTCAGTAAATAAGAGTGCAGATGAAAATAACACACAGATAGAATACAAAGGTGCGGAAATAGACCTTTTTAAGTTAAGTTTAGAGAATCTGAACTTATCTTACGTATACAAGCCCCATGATAAGGACGTTCCGCCTTCTTACGCCCTTTTGGCAAACTTAATTACTGGAGACTTCGATATGATGTTTGCATCAACACCTTTGCACGAGAAGATACTACAATACGGTGAACCATCAACCACTAATTACGAAACGGGATACAAGTGGTACGTCCCTTGTCCCGCCCCTATACCGAGACTTGAGAAAATTTCGGGAATATTTTCACCGTCTGTGTGGGTGTCACTAATTATTTCTTTTGGTGCTGTTACAACAGTAATGTGGCTTTTAGCTAAACGTTCCAGTAAGACAGAAAATAAAGACTACAGAACAGTCAGTAACTGCATTTACAATGCTTGGGCTACAGCCCTTGGCGTTTCTGCATTTCAACCCTCCACCACGGCAATGAGAACTATTTTCTTTCTATGGATCTGCTACTGTTATAGTATTAGCACGCTATTCCAGACGTTTTTCACTAGTTTTCTTGTCAATCCTGGTTTTGGAAAACAGATAGAAAATTTTAAAGAACTTCTGTCATCAGGTTTGGAATACGGGTATGACCAACAGCTGTACGGACAGTTTTTTGATAACAGCACACAGGACGTGGAACTAGACAGACTCTTTAAACCTACCGACTGCGCAGACAGGGAATTATGCTTATTGAGGGTTGTAAACGATAATGATTTTGCCACACTTCAAGTTGAGTTCATGACGATGTATTTTGTAACTATATACCTACAGAAACAAAGTCTCTTGTGTTATTTGAAAGATAATTTCAGGGTCATTGATATTGTATTCTACTTTCCGCAAGGGAGCCACTTTCGTTTTCCGATAAATCGTGTTGTTCGTAGGATTATAGAAGCTGGTTTAATGAAGAAATTCGAAAATAACATGAAAGAACTTTGGAAAATTCAGAAACAGTCCCTTGCTGTCCGCTACTTTGCAGTTAAAGACAATTCTGTTGAGGACTTTTTTGTGTTTAGCACGTCGCATTTACAGATTGCGTTCTGGTCTCTAGCTCTGGGGGTTGGCCTCAGTTCTGTCTGCCTGCTCTTCGAAATATTGTGCTATAGACTGGGTGTTGTTCAGTAAATCAGTAACAGATAAATACAACAATACTTTTAAAGAGTAAGACTAAACACAACGCCTAAAATATCCTTGTTTTAATACAATACTATCGATAATAATAATATTATTATCATTCTTATTATCCTTTGGAGGTTACAGATCTGTTCCCTTTACATATTGCGGTATAAAATATTTAGAATTAAGCTACAGGTATTTTTCTCACTTCCTTTTACATTCTGGTTTGTGTTGTAGGCTAGGCTTCATATATCTTACTTCTAACTACAAAGGTTATCATTCCACTTGTGTTCTATACTTCTATCCCATTATCTGACACGGAAATTCTTAATTTCTGTTGTGTGCGTTGTTTTCACTTACCCTCACCAATTACACAATTTTTAGGAAACTCATTGACAAAAACTCACTTATGTTGCTATGCTTTCCTCTAAACACACAGATGTTTTACTACAACATAGGCCCCAACAACACCACTGGCTTATAAAATATTGTAAAGAACATTTAGATTTCTTTTATAGAAACTGATTTTGTACCACATATGGGGTTTGCAAATGATCTTGAATTAATTTTCACATTTATTTGATAATGTGCAATTTTAATACCTGTGACTTGCTTTAGAATTAATTGGTTTATAACAATATTTCCATATGGTGCGATAATCTCCATTACTGACTCTGATACATCAAGTAACAGGAGCTATGGCAACTGCTACTGCGGTTCTCACTGTAGTTGTCTTTTTCCAGCGGCAACTTTTTTCAACAGGGTTCGTAGTAATTGAGCAAACGATTTGAGGCCTTCATGCAAGCAAGCATTTCTTACTCTTAGTCCACCCTACTAATCCGTTAGCCCTTCAGTCTGGAATTTAACACCTGCATAAATTTGAAATACGTTGAAAAATTGGTTTTGAAGAAAAACATTTTTTCTGTTTTAACTTTCACATAATAAAAATTGTTTAAGAGAAATATTTCATTTTGCAAGCATGCATTTAGAAACTACTTACTAGTTACGAAGTCTAATATACGGTGAATTTCATAAAACTTACAGGTTTATGTAAGAATGACTATCGCTGCTAAGACCAAAAAGATAAAGGGACACATCAAATTTAAATATTATTTAATGTGTTCCATGTCCATGCACTATATTATACACAAAAAACTAATATTTAACAAAAATACTAATCACCAAGAAATGCACAAAGACAGTTTTATCATCAATCATAACACACTCCTACATGTTTCGACCCTGCTGGGTCATCTTCAGGAAGAACTTTTTTGTTATCCTTACACTAAGGTTGCATTTTATAGTTGAGTGAGAATGTGCTGTTGACTGTGTACTGTGTGCTGGAGGCGTGAACACTCTGTGGTCCGGGCCGGCAGGCTGGGGCCGCAGAGAGTTCACGCCTCTAAAAACAACGCATTACACAGTCAACAGCATATTCTCACTCAACTACTACGTATATAGTGCAACGCCAGTGTAACGGTAACAAAAATTCTCCCTGAAGATGACCCAGCAGGGTCGAAACATGTAAGAGTGTGTTACGATTGATGATAAAACTCTCTTTGTGCATTTGTTGGTGATTAGTGTTTTTGTTAAATATTATTATTCATCGACTTCTGGAAATTATGTCAAGTAACAAAACCTTGTGTATTTATATTTTGTAAACACGAAGCGTGGAACATAGCAAAATATGGCATACCGTGTTCAGTACGGAGAAACGTGTTTCGGACACACGATGAGAAATACACTCTTTGTCTAGAAGAAAGACATGAGTTCTGTTAGGTTAACTCTTTGCCTACTATTGTGTGTACGTTGTCTCTTTGCCTTCATAATGTATATGTCAATTTTAGCGTCTTTCGTAGTCTGCAGAAATATAAACTTTTAATTAAATGTGGACAAGAACTAATAAACAGTTAAAAATAAAATTGTCACGCAATTTTCGGGAAAATGCATAGAATTTTAAAGTAATGAATATATTAACAATACATCTTGGCACTTTTGTTATCACAAGAAAAGACAGCTCCAACTTCAAAAATAGAATTGTACAATTTACTTTATGGTATTTGACAAACTAGACACATTCTGTATGAACAAGTACTGAAGTGTGTAATCCAAAGCAGGACACATATTTTGCAGGTTGTGTATTTGAAAGTTTGCACATCATTGTGTTTGAAATTAATGCATTACAGATAATGTTACGATGTTGCAGAGACCACACCACACAAACACACGCCCCCCCCCCCCCAAATATCTCCACATTCTTTTTAACTTCAGATTTTACAACAAGACCTGTATATATTATAGAGGTCAGTACGTTACATTGTGTATTGATTTCATTTCACAAAGAACTGTATTTGTGAAAATAAAATTTGATTTTATGTTCATACAAAGCGAGGTTTTATTAAATTGTCACCAATCAAAGTACATCGAGCATTTTACTATAGAAAAAAATCATTTTAAGTGGTTCCTTTCAGTAGGTCATTAGAAGACACGAGAGGCGCGACTTTCCAGTCAAGGGTTCACGACAGGCTGTCTCTGTAAGTAACTCATAAACGTGTTAAATCTGAGTGAAACAGAAGTGAGGTTATGTTGCATGCGTGTGACATTCAGTGTCAATAATATTGATGCCTGCAGGGCGTCGTCACGGGAGAAATAATATATAAAAATAAAATAATAGAAAGAAAATAAAGACAGTATGTCTTCAACTTCTCTGCAAGTATAACGAAATGACGATGCTAAAATAATTGCCCGAACTGATAAGTCACGTCACGAAAACTAACTTCCTGTGAAAAATGACTTCCACAGGAAATTTTGTTTTTTAAAATTGTAAGTCCTGCAGCCAAAGTCCCTGGACGGTATTTGGGGTGCATGAAGGTGATGTTATCTTGCCAGGACACGTACGGCACAAGGCCTTTCTGCATTAACGTGAAAAAAATTTCATCAGTGGTTGTCAATTCTTTGACAATGATTACTTTGACACTAAACGTTTGCAATCGGCGAAGGCTTGAAACAAATTCTGAGTTCAATGTCACCCTTAGTTACATTATATTAATGCTACCAATCCAAATGTGAAGAGAGGAGAGATTGTTAGCCATATATATATATATTTAAACTGAATGCACTGGGTTTGGAGCTGCCGTCAACCTATACTAACTAACTAACGAACTAACTAACTCCACGAAACAGAGGCCTTCTTGTAACTCC
Organism: Coptotermes formosanus; assembly: GCA_013340265.1. Classification (NCBI taxonomy): domain Eukaryota; kingdom Metazoa; phylum Arthropoda; class Insecta; order Blattodea; family Rhinotermitidae; genus Coptotermes; species Coptotermes formosanus. The sequence continues at coordinate 221,142 of BLKM01000869.1, read as the reverse complement.
ACGAAGCAGAGGCCTTCTTGAGAAGCTAACAGTTTCTCAGCTAGTCAACAAATATCCCGTATTTTATGGAACCCGGAGGTTCTTTACCGCATTCACAAGACCCCGCCACCTGTCACTATCCTGAGCCAGCTCAATCCAGTCCACGCTCCCGTCGCACTTCTTGAAGATCAATTTTAATATTATCCTCCCATCTACGACTGGGTCTCCCAAGTGGTCGTCTTCAATCAGATCTCCCCACCAAAATCGTGTATGCACCGCTCTTTTCCTCCATACGTGCTACGTGCCCCGCCCATCTCATTCTTCTCGATTTAATTAGCGGAATAATATTTGGTGATGAGTACAGGTCATTAAGTTCCTCGTTATGTAGTCTTCTCCACTCCCCTTTCGCCTCGCCCCTCTTAGGCCCGAATATCCTCCTCAGCGCCCTGTACAATCGTCTTAAAACAAACTGGAACACTTCATATAAGGCGTCCATTTCTTTCTTGTTTGTCCTTGTGTTGTCTGCGTGTCAGACGTTATATATGTATAAGATGAAAAGTTTACTGCCTTACTTTCAATTTATATTTGTTTAACTGTTTTAATGAAAGTACTTCTACACGGTGAAATTAATTTTGCTGTTACTTCATTCCAATTTATTCTTATATTAAGAGAGAATTCACGTTAATGGCTACTGGCGCGCTCTCTCCGCAGCGGTGAAACGCAGCGCCGTGAAGACGATTACTATCTGGACCCCATACGTGGTATAGGGCCGGAATTCAGACTGAGTGGGGCCATATAGTAAGTATTGACTTCTGAGGAACCACCGTGTACCATAAAATTAATTACATGACAACAATAACGTTGCAATTGGAGGTTGCGTGCGTAACTAAATATAAACTGTGTACACGTACATTTGTGATGCTTTACAGATGGCCTAATGAGATTTCTTTGATATGGATAAATTGCTCATTACTCTTATGAAAGAAAAAAATTGTTAAAGAAATGTCGTACAAAAATGGATCGGTTGGCTGTTAGAGGAATAAATTTTCTTCGTGATAGAAAGCGGTATGGAATTATAAACACAAGAATGCAATTCCTGTGAGAGGGCGCAATTTGTGGCTCGAAAGTTACAATTTATGATAAATGAGATATTTTATATTAACTTCTGCTCTTTTAACGCAGCATTTCTCTTTCTCCATACTACGCAGGGAGAAGCTTCGTGATCTGTACGCCTCACCGAATATTATTCGGGAAATCAAATAAAGAGGAATGAGATGGGCTAGTCATGTAGCACTTATGGCATTAGGAAAGGGGCACACAGGATTTTAGTGGGGAGACTGATGGAAAGTTTTCCGCTAAAGACAGGACTCCGTTCTACCCAGGCCCCATTTAAGACAGGTTTCACTGTATTTCTATGCTAAGGGTTTAAACAGTCTTCTGTTGATCCACAGCAGAATCTATTGATCAGTTCCAACCTGTTTCCAAACACGAATATGTTTAATGTACGTACAAGAAGGCTATTTTGTGATGCTGATTTACACGCAGAAGTTGGCGCCGATCACAGTGGCCGCGCGATCTAAGGCTTAGGGCTGCGGCCGAGCGCGTTAAGGGATCGTGGGTTCGAATCCCACCGGAGACATGGATGTTTGTCTTGTACAGTGTTTGTGTTACCAGGTAGAGGTCTCTGCGACGGACCGATCCCTCGTACAGAGGAGTCCTACCGACTGTGGTGTGTGCTTGAGTGTGATAACATGAAAAATCACAAAAACCCTCGACACCTGCTGTGAACAAGTAGGTAGAAGAGGGAAGGACTAAGAAAGAAAGAAAGAAAGAAAGAAAGAAAGAAAGAAAGAAAGAAAGAAAGAAAGAAAGAAAGAAAGAAGGAAGGAAAGAAAGAAAGAAATAAGGAAGGAAAGAAAGAAGGAAGGAAGGAAAGAAAGAAAGAAAGAAAGAAAGAAAGAAAGAAAGAAAGAAGGAAGGAAAGAAAGAAAGAAGGAAGGAAAGAAAGAAAGAAAGAAAGAAAGAAAGAAGGAAGGAAGGAAGGAAGGAAGGAAGGAAGGAAGGAAGGAAGGAAGGAAAGAAAGAATGAATGAAGGAAAGAAAGAAAGAAAGAAAGAAAGAAAGAAAGAAAGAAAGAAAGAAAGAAGATCAAAATGAACCATAAACAGTTAGCGCTCTGAAGCTTGACGTCAATGTTGCTGATATCAAATCAAGTTCTTACCTCACACCGAATAAACATCATGTCGAGTAGAAAGGCCAATCAGTTAGGGTTGTTTAATTAATTAATTGTTAATGCCATACTGCATAAGAAGGAATACTTTTTAACAAGAGGTGAATCCTCTTAATTTGTATCCTTAGCCTGATTTTAGCTTTTATACGTATATATAACATCGTCATTAAGGGTTTTGTTACTCGATATTATAATTTATTACCCACACTGACGACGATTTGTTCCGACATAATAATAATAATAATAATAATAATAATTCGCCACGAGTTAGGCCTTAATAGACCCGTTTCGGCCTCGTCTAATAGCCTCTTCAAAGGTCTTTCAAACCGTCTTCGTCCCTTCTGTCTATAATTCAACATTATTTTGGGCATCCTATTGCTGTTCATTCTTGTTACATGGTGTAGCCAATTTGATCTTTAAGTGCTTGGCTTCTCGTCAACTGGTTCTACTTTCAACTCTTCCAAAATTTCTTCATTTCTTTTGTGGTCAAAAAATGTGTATCCTGCTGTTCGTCTGAAAAATTTCATCTCGAATGATATTAACAAGTTCCTACATCAAAATTTGAAATCCCGTATGTTATAACTATCTCCCTGAAGATGGCTAAATATAGCCGAAACATGTAACAGGATACACTATAGAATAATAAAATTGTGTAGTGTTTTCATTGTGAGATTAGTTGGAATAGAATGTAAGTTAGGAAGTAACAGGCATTTATTATGAGAACACGTACAGTACATTGTGCACGCAAAATGCAGAGGCTGTTACGTCACCAGGTATTCCCTCTAATTCTTTGCGTTTGTAGCATGCGTGTGTGATAACGAACACGCCGGTAAAGCGGAAGAAATTAAAATTAACTTCCCACGTAAAGGTCGTAAAATATTTATGCAATATGTCCCGGAATATAGACACGTGTTTTACGACAATGCAAATGTGTTACTCTGTGACTGTGTGACGTCTCTTAATGACGTTTTTCACGGTTGTCCCCTATGTCCGTCAGAAGATAAACAGGTCTCCCGGGAGTTTCCTTCCGGCAAGTGTGCTATTAATTATGGTGTTAGAAGGGGGTTTATAAAGGGGAAGGTCAGACGTTTGAGCAAACACTTTGGCTGGAACATCTGGAAGTGAAAAGTGCTTCAGATTTGCAGTGACTGGGAAGATGGAAAAAAATGTGAAGGTAAGAAAATGTAATGAAATTTATGGCATTACAATAGACGAAAATGAAATTCTCTGGGCCCAAAGCAAGCTCCTATGCTGCGCCTTCCCGACACGTATAATTTTTCTTTTTTTTTTAATTTTGGTATTAATTATTCAAAAATGATACTACGCACTGTCAAACGCAGGTCTTTATTTGTAAGTAAATCTTACATTATTTCCAGCAACATGTTTCGACTTTTATAAAGTCACCGCCAGGCTAAATTTGTTAACCCTTTAAAGACGAAGCGTGTCTGTTTTATATAAGGACTCAGTGCGTACCGCGCTGTAAACACTCTCCACTTCGGTTATAAAAACCAGTCTCTTAATGTTTTATAAGGCAAAAGTTGCTGTTTGTTCTGAGATCCGTACAAAACACATAAACGCAATGTGGGCACCACGTAGAATTTTTTAATGTTAAACCTGTTGGTACGTAAAGTTACTGCTAGGCTTTAAAAGGTTAAACTATAAAATGTAAATCTCAAAGGTTGTACAAAACACGACATATCATGTCAGTAGCGGAATTAGATATTTTAAACCGATCAACCGACACTACATATTCTTGAATTAAATATCGCCATAACGTGGTGAAAAAGCCAAAACTGAGACCCACTACACATAAATTTTATTCGATGTTCTCCCACTGTAATTTTCACATGTTCTAATCCCAAATTTATCCACAACCCCCTAGCACCCTCATCACACAGTACCATGCACGTCGCTGCTACAAAGCGTAGTAAAAATCGCGTGTCTTAATGTCATTTTGTGTCATACGTGAAAATTCTGTAATATTTTAACTAATGTCATTATATGTGTGAAAATTCTTTAATATTTTATCGAATGCCATTGTATGTGTGAAAATTCTCTAATATTTTGTCTAATGTCATTATATGTGTGAAAATTCTCTAATATTTTATCTAATGCCATTGTATGCGTGAAAATTCTCTAATATTCTATCTAATGTCATTATATGTGTGAAAATTCTCTAATATTTTATCTAATGTTATTATATATGTGAAAATTCTCTAATATTTTGTCTAATGCCATTATATGTGTGAAAATTCTCTAAGATCATTTTATCTAATGTCATTAGACATGTGAATGTTTTCCAATGCCATTGTGTATGCGAATATTCTCTAATACTGTTATATCTAATATCATTATATATGCAAATCTTCTCTAATATCATTATATCTAACGTCACTTTATAAGTGAATATTCTGTAACATTTTCCGTCTACAGGCGATGCTACCATTCTTTCTGCAAGTATTCAGCGTCCTACAAACAGTGCTGTCAGCAGGAAACAGCGACCTGCTAACTGCTGATCAGAGACATCTTGTGACGTGTGTAAAGACGGTCTTAACTCAACACTTCATATCCGGAGAGTCACTGCTTGTTTCATTTCCTAACAACCGATATAAATTTACGTCATCTAATACTGATCACTTCAAGTTTATGGAGATCATGTTGCAAAGCATAAACGAAGCAAATCTTTGGCCTGTGGAATTATATCGACTGCCCACTCAGACGAACGTAACTTCGCTGCATCAACGACGAAACTTTGCTTATATTATTTTTACTTGGCCTGAAGATGCAGGAAGTAATGTTACTTTTGATCTGATACTGCAACTGGAAAGCGTCACTGCAATGGGCCTGCTGAAGGATGACGGTCACGTGTTCATAGTGGTCACTGACTACGTGTATCTTCCTGGAGAGACAACATTATCGATTGTAGAAAATTTATGGAACAAATTTAATATTTTTGATGTTTTAGTTTTGGTTCCTGTTTCAAATTCGAAAGGAAATCACCGCCACTCGATCACCAGATTTAATTTTTATACCTGGTTCCCTTTCCATTCTTCTGGCAGACGAGAAATCCTCATTGACGAATGTATTCTTGATACAAACAAGAAATGGTACATTCATAAAAACTTATTTCCGTTAAAGATACCGGCGAAATTTCAGAACTATAACAAAGTTACCGTCTTTACAAGTGAACTGGCGCCTGCAATTCTTTTGATAAACAATTATACAGAAGGTAACAAGACAGTGTTGGAATTTAATGGGCCAGAAATCGACTTGCTCAATTCCGTTCTTGAGACACTCAACTTGTCTTTTAGTTACAGTAATTTACGGCGTGATAATACGACAGACTTTCTTAAACTGATGACAAAATTAGTACACCGAAAGCTGGATGTGATGATCGGCGGGTTGCCTTTACAGGAGATTTTGGCATCCTATGGCGACCCATCTTTCCCTTATTATTTTACTGGTTTCAAATGGTACGTTCCTTGTCCCAAACCAATTTGTAGAATAGAAAAGATCTCAAAAATACTCTCTCCTTCCGCATGGTTATCATTTGTCACTTCATTTGTTACGGTGTCTGTTCTTATGTGGGGATATGCCAGTTTTTTCAAAGAAAGTGAATCTCGTTCATATCAGACATTACCTAACTGCCTGTATAACGTCTGGGCTATAGCATTCGGAGTTTCAGTTTATCGTAAACCCATCACATATGAACTGAAGTCTGTTTTTTTGTTATGGGTCTGCTATTGTTACGTCATGGGCACACTGTATCAGATGTTTTTCACAAGCTTTTTAGTGAATCCCGGTTTTAAGAAGCAAATAGAAAGCTATTATGAACTTGTAATGTCTGATATGGAGTATGGATACGGCAGTGGGTCCGAAAACTTGCTTTTCGAAAATTATTTTGAATTCATTACTCCAGAAACTTTGTCACGCAGTGTAAGTTGTCTGGATTATAAACAATGTTTCTTGAGGTTATTAAATGACTCTAAATTTGCAACTCTTCAAACAGAATTTTTTGGAGAGTACTTCAAAATTGTTTATTTATCAAGAAAGCAACATTTATTGTGCTCTATAAATGATTACTTTAGAATGCTTTATATTGTTATGTACTTCCCGAGAGGCAGTCATATTTTGACACCAATAAACCGTGTCACCAATTATGCCACTGAATCAGGTTTAATTGGAAAGTGGACTAGTAATATGCAAGAAATATGGAAAATCAGAAGCGGTTTCAACTTGAATAATGACATTTTGAATGGAGAAAAATACGACACAGATTACTTCGTTTTTACGCTTTCACATTTACAAGTAGCGTTTATTTTACTGGCTGTAGGATTGTTTGTTAGTTTCACCGTATTTTTTGTCGAGATGATGTGCTACAAACAGGAGTACAGACGGTATGTTACTCTCCGTTACAACTCCAATTTTAAGCATGGCGTTCGACTAATTAAAAATGTCCACAAAATTCATACAAACACTTCTGACTGAACTGACTCTAGAGAATTATCATCACGGTGTACTGCAAAAAACATTAAACACCAACAAATGCACAAAGAGTTTTTTCGTCAATTATAACACACTCCTATATGTTTCGACCCTGCTGGGTCATCTTCAGGGAGAAACTTTCCGTTGTCTTTACACTAGGTTGCACTATACAGTTGAGCAACCTAGTGTAACGACAACGGAAAGCTTCTCCCTGAAGGTGACCCAGCAGGGTCGAAATATGTAGGAGTGTGTTATAATTGAAGAAAAAAATTCTTTGTGCATTTGTTGGTGTTTAATGTTTTTTGTTTTTTGTATAATATAGTGCACGGACATGAAACACATTAAACGGCGTACTGCATTTGACTTCACTAACATTTCTTACAGTGTCCATCACCCAACTAACTAAATCCATAAGGCACAATATTTATTTCTTTCTTACTCTGAAATCTGCTACGTATTCATTGTAGGTGTAGAGGTTTATTTTTGCAGATAAACACACTCAATGACACACACACTCGGTAGGGAGCCTCTGGAAGAGGGATCGGCCCGTCACCTATACCTCTTCCTAAAAACATACAACACACACAAGAGACAGACATCCATGCCCCGGGCAGGATTCGAAACCACAATCCCAGCAAGCAAACGCCCGCAGACCCATGCCTTAGACTGCGGGGCCACCGGGATCGGCCAGAGTATATTTCTTCACAAGCTAATATTTCCAAAGCCAGTCAAGAAATTTTCCGCGTTTGTAGTATATGGATTTAATTAGCTACTTAGTCACATACAGTCCGCCTTTTGTTCTCCTCATAAGACAGAGGATTCCAATCCACACATCCTGTCCTCTTTCTTGAAGTTCATTTTAATATTACTCTCCCATCTGCGCCTACTTCTTCCAAGCTGTCTTCTTCCCAGAAGTTTACCTACCAAAAATCTGCATGCTCCCCCTCTCTCCCCTCCTCTCCTCTTCTCTCCCCTTACGTGCTGACCGTCCCACCCATCTCATTCTTCCTTATTTGATTACCCGAATAATATTTGGTGATGAGAAGAAACCGTTAGGGTCTCAGTACACTATTTTCTCCATAAGACTCATATTCCTTCCTCAGTATGTTATAAACAAAAAGTGTGACCCTGAGGATGACCTGAAATAGGTCGAAACATGTAGTTCCGTATAATAAATGGAATTTAGTTGTGTTTGGACAGATTTCGACTTCATTCCTTTTAAAATTTTAAAGCCTAGCGGTAACTTTACATACCACCAGGTTTAACATTAAAAAATTCTACGTGGTGCCCACATTGCGTTTATGTGTTTTGTACGGATCTCAGAACAAACAGCAATTTTTGCCTTATAAAACATTAAGAAACTGGTTTTTATAACCGAAGTGCAGAGTGTTTACAGCGCGGTACGCACTGAGTCGTTATATAAAACAGAGACGCTTCGTCTTTAAAGGGTTAACCCACGTCTCCTTAAAACACAGCTGTATTAATAACACTGCTGGATACTTTAGCTGGTAACGATTAATTTATACGCAACAGTAATTAACTATACAGCATTTTCTTTACACCGCTCGACATTCGACACACGCAGGAGCGTTATTTTATATGACAACTGAAGCAAGTCACTTCCTGTTAGCTACGCAACTTACAAAATTGATCAAAATTTTGAAGTGCCATGACCAACATATCCGCAAAACGTCACGCGTGTCTGCGAGGCGAACTATTGAATTGAACGCGTGGAACCCCGACCCACGGTAAACTGGAGTAGCAGTGAGCACTGTACTCTCTACCGTCACGCACAGTGGTCTGAATAGAGACTGATTTGAGTTGTCATGTAAACTGATATCCCTGTACATATACCACAGCGCAGTATGAAGTAAAAAAATTCGAAACCTGAAGAATATGAGTTACTGTGCGCATGCGTGAGTCGATAGACCTTCCTTTCACTTACTTCTAGCTTGTGACTTCACTCAGAGACAAAAACCTTTCACATTGGCACTATTTCCCCCAATGTTATGGGTGTATGTGTGCATATATTGGTTACAAGGATCAGATACTATTTGCCACCCAGAAATAACCATTTCTTCCAAACGGGGCAACACTCCGTTCCCTGCGAGGTGCGAGCGATATCTTTATATAGAATGTAGATTCAATTTCGGTATTCCAAGGCCGTGACATGGCTCAGGCGGTTGTTCGCCGGCTTCTTGTCTCGGAGGTCTGGGTTCAATCCTGGACAAATTCACATTAGATTCCTTGTGGAAAAAGCTGCAATGGGGCTTTCGTCTGGGCACTTCGGCTTCACCCTGTCAGTGTCACCTCACCAATGCTCCCTATTTATCTCAGTTGCTACTACTGTTATTAGGAAAAAACGGGCCAAACCTGGGAACCACCCGACAGAAGAATGCCTTTCGGATACCCTAGAAATTAACAGAAAACACTTTGGCCTTTTTTATTTTAATCTTAAAAGGTGATAATATCAACAATTTTATTGATCAAATTAATACATGTCTGAGAAGTTTATTTTTTATCTTGTCTGTACGACAGCAAAGTGGCACGCAATAAAATTCATATTTGCCTCACCATTAAAAGTTGTATTGTATCGTGTTCCAATTTTATTTCAACTTTATATGCATATATATATATATACGAACTGCGGAAAGGATGTAAATTAACCAAACAATGCACGCACATAGTTTAAAATCATGTAGGCCCCTACGCCAAGATTACGTGGTAAAGAATGTAAATAACATAAATTGAATAGGCCCTTGATACGTGTAACTTTCAAATGCATTTCAGTGTGGGGTAGATAAGACATTGCAAAAACAAACCACATTCTCTTTGTTAAGCAAACTAAATAAATCATACAAAAACACTAATCACCACCAAATGCACAAAGAGAGTTTTATCATCAATCGTAACACACTCCTACATGTTTCGACCCTGCTGGGTCATCTTCAGGGAGGACTTCTTTGTTATCTTTACACTAAGGTTGCACTTTATAGTTGAGTGAGAATGTGCTGTTGACTGTGTACTGTGTACTGGAGGCGTGAACTGTCTGCGGTCCGGGCCTGCAGGTCGGGACCGTAGACAGTTCACACCTCCAGTACACAGTCAACAGCACGTTCTCACTGAACTGTAAAGTGCAACCTTAGTGTAACGACAACAAAAGTTCTCCCTGAAGATGACCCAGCAGGGTCGAAACATGTACGAGTGTGTTACGATTGATGATAAAACTGTCTCTGTGCATTTGTTGGTGATTAGTGTTTTTGTATAATATAGTGCACGGACATGGAACGCATTAAATCAATAAATCACCTTTACAGACCCGTATCAAAATACAATTATACTTGTATAAGTGAGGCTGACATCACAGACGACATCTGTGAGGCGTCTCGATGCCGTTTCAAGGATATGCCTTACTGTATTTCACAGTTTAAAATGCCAAGCGACGCCAGGATGTACAGTAAAAAATTTCAGGGCGCAGCAACTGCATAGTAACATATTCTTTGAAACATACAATGAAAAATGTTCCGCCACGAATTACATAAAATGAGGCCTCTACATTGAAAATGGAGCCAGTACATTCCCCTGAAAAGCTGGTAGTTGCCTCTCAGAATGCATACGGCCATATTGCATATGAAATTACAATATTAATATTTAATCTTCTGGGAAACTTAGACGTTAAAGGAGACTTCTGCGTCATGCCATGAGGAGCAGAAAGAGGGTACCAAATAGGTTAGCGTAGCGGTAAGGAACCAGAATGTGTGCGTAGATAAGTAACACCAGCTCCAAAACAATAAACCCACGACCAAGTATGTAATGGAACGTTGTACATACACATTTCTAGTGTGCTATCTACCAGACAGAAGAAGGAATACAGCCCAGCAGTAATATATAAATATTATACGCCAGCTAAAACATGCTTATGGAGGGATATGCACAGCGTAGTATCCCAGAGCATGTAGCAAACAAGACGCGTTCTTTTGAGACGACAAGAAACAAAATACAATCAAAAAAGTTTCAAGAAAGGAACTAACACATTGCATCTTATTTTCCTATCAAATTACTTATTACGCGTTTTATTAGTTTTTTAACATTTTAAGCGGTGGCGCAGTTGGTAGAGGCACTGCGCTACAAACCGGAAGGTCGCGGGTTCGACTCCGGATGGTGTCATTGGAATTTTTCATTGACATAATCCTTCCGGTCGCACTATGGCACTGGGGTCGACTCAGCCTCTAACAGAAATGAGTACCAGGAATATTTCCTAGGGGGTAAACGCGGCTGGTGCGTAGGGCTGACAGCCTTACCACCTTAATGTGCCATTTGTCTAGAAATCTGGGAGCCTTGACTTCATGGAGCCCTGTGGGCCTGTCCAGGCCTGTAATGGGACTGCTTTTTACCCACCATTCGTTATTATTTCACAGTTTAATTCGAAGTTTAAGTGGAAAGAGAATATTCAACAAAAATTCACTCTCCTCCAATGGTACTAGATCGCTGGGTGCGACGTAACTTCCTCTATTTTGGAGGCTTCACGATCATACTCAGACACACCACACTCGGTAGGACTCTTCTGGACGAATGATCAGCCCGACGCAGAGACCACTACCTGACAACACACAACACTCAAAATATACAGACATCCGTATCCCTGGCGGGATTCGAACCCGCAACCCCAACAAGCGAGCGACCGCAGACCCACACCTTAGACCGCGTGGCCACTTATCCTTCCCAATTTCAATTTTAATGTCATTGTTATTCAATTACCCGCAGCGGAAGGAGTTTATCACGTCAGTAAACTGTGCTGACTGATTTTTTGATTCCCACATATCCTTCTGTTTAGTGGCTAACAGCGGAAATTTTGTACCCAGCAGCGCAGCCGCTGTGGAGTGTCGCTGACAACTAGCCTGCAACTAGTAGCTGTGTTAAAAATGAATGGAGCTACATATATACGCCCCTCATACGCCTCCACGGTTTGCGCAGGAACAAATTTACCTTTCACCATTATGATACTCCATGGTGTATAGTACGAGGTTTTGACAATACCTTACCAATAAACAAAAAGGAAAAAAACTTCCCCACTCGAACTGCAAAGCATTTTCCTCGATATAAAACATAATAAGTGTAACGTCACTTTGTAATTGGCTTGAAGTGGTCAGTGGATTTCAAATACTTGCTTGTTTTTCAAGTTTCAACGGCTGTGACAAAGAAAATACAAACATTTTCCGAGCATTCTTCTATAAAGGTAAATTACAGATATTTATGTACTAAGCACAGATCACAAAAAAATAATGACTTTTATAAAGTCCAGATGATATAAATTTCTACTAATAATTGTTTATAAGACTGAAGAAGCAGCGTGTCATCTCACACACACACACACACACACACACACACACACACACACAAACACAAACAACAACCACAACACACACAAACACACACACACACACACACACACACACAACCAAGAACTTCCAGTTACTGTCTTCGCAGTACTAACGATATCTGCTTGTTTTCTAACCTTAACAAGCGAACATAACTGCCGAGTTTACAGCCACTTTGCGCACAGATTTATGGTGTTATCACCACACAACAGCACTGATACTTTCAGATGACAGTGACTGCTTTCAAGATGATGGAAATTGTAAGTACTATAGCAAAGTTTTATATTCTGGTTTATATATTTTTAGATAAATTCTAAAAGGTTTTGACGATGGTGTATAATATTGTGTGGAGATGGGTTTATGGACTTTATCCATCGTCCGAAGGGTAAAATATTAAAAATATTAAAAAATTAAAATCACAACGTTTCGGAAGCTGGCTGTGCTTCCGTCGTCTGGTGAATGGTGGGGGAGAAGAGAAGAACACCTACTCTGTTGTGGCCCGTAGACAGATCTAGCCTCCATCACTGGAGCTCTGTCTAAGGGGCACAACAGAGTAGGTGTTCTTCTCTTCTCTCCTTCCATTCACCTGAGGACGGAAGCAGAGCCAGCTTCCGAAACGTTGCGATTTCAATTTTTTAGTATTTTTAATATTTTACTCTTCGGACGATGGATAAAGTCCATAAACCCGTCACCACACAATATATATTTTTACTTCCTGGGCTCTCAATTTTCATTAAAGGAAATATTCTTTATTTATGTCCACTCCTATACACCCCCCCCCCCCCCCACATATTTCATGGTGTCCAGCTTCAAGCTGAACCCGCAAATAAAATTTAAAAAGCCACCCAAAGACTCATACTGTACTGTAAAAATCTATATTATACAGCGAGTTCTAACTACCGCAGATCTGCTAGGCCTAGAGCGGACGACACTGTTGCTGCATAGCGACCGAAAACGCTTCCCGTTTTGTAGTATTTAGTGGTTCATTCCCATTTTAAATTGAACTTATACAAATGAATATAAGTTTACAATTCGTAAAAGAAAGACATAAATTTGCTAGATAACAAGAAAAGGAATATTCATCCTCCCGCTTGTCAGAAATTGTAACTGTTGCCCACAGACCTGCAGTCATGATATTAATGCTTCTACTCCCATCCTCTAACGCCATAAATTTAAAAGTTCTTTAATTTAAATATATTCAGTAATATTTAACAAATAAATAGCGTAACAAATAAATAGCATTTTCGTGTAAACTTATTGTTTAACACCACATTTATATAAGGCTATATATTTACGTGTTTTTACGATGCTTTTTCGCTTTCAATAACAAAACCGAAACCAAACATAACCACGAAGTTTTTGGCTCCGAAACTGAAAATCATTTTTATGGTTGAGCCTATTACATGGGTCTTTATTCTTTACACAGTTAAATTACAGAGCTTAAATAAATTATAGTCTTCTGGTATACGACGCCGTGTCTTTCGGCGAGTAGTTACAGACGTTTCAAAAGTTCGCAATGGCTTCATCTTCAGAGTCAAGTAATCAAATCTGGAACCACAACAGTCTTAGATCTTAAGCAGTATTGAAGTCTGACAAGAATATGTTCGTTTCGTTTCGCAGTCCTTCCCTCTTCTACCTGTTCACAGCAGGTGTCGAGGGCTTTTATTTTCACTTTATCATACTCAGACACACACCACAGTCGGTAGGACTCCTCTGGACGAGGGATCGGCCCGTCGCAGAGACCTCTACCTGACAACACAAACACTGTACAAGAGACAAACATCCTTGCCCTCGGTGGGATTCGAACCCACGATCCCAGCAAGCGCTCGGCCGCAGACCTACGCCTTAGACCGCACAGCGAAGAATATGATACTGCGCTAATCTGGGTGAACCTTGTAGAAAGAGTACTTTGCATGCCACATTGTTATGTGTTAGTATGTTTTACGCATCGCTGCGGTATTATGATAGTCTGGCGGGGAACTGGTTGCTGGTGACGTCACATTCGGAAACCGGACCATCACTGCGTCGCTTTTTAGGTCATATATTTTACACTACTAGGTCAACGTAAACCATTTTTGCACAAAGTAACAAATCTTTATAGCCACTTTTTTATTCCCGTAAACTGAAACAAAATAAGAATGTTTGTTAGGCATAACTCTCATACAAATCGCCACAAATTCTGTGTTCTTGCAGCTTGAGTATTACAGCAGAGCGTTGAAAAATTAAAGAAATAATAATTGTATATCGCGATCTTAACGCCACCCTCTCTGACGCTGTAAAAACAAAAACAGGAACGAGAAAACATGCATAAAAAAAGCAGTCCCATTACAGGCCTGGACAGGCCCACAGGGTTCCAGAAGGTTGAGGCTCCCAAATTTCTAGACAATCGGCACATGAAGGTGGTAAGGTTGTCAGCCATACGCACCGGCCGCCTTTACCCCCCAGGAAATATTCCTGGTACTCATTTCTGTTAGAGGCTGAATCGACCCCAGGCCCATAGTGCGACCGAAAGGATTATGCCAATGAAAAATGCCAATGGCACCATCGGGAATCGAACCCGCGACCTTCCGGTTTGTAGCGCAGTGCCTCAACCAACTGCGCCACCGCGTGCCCGAAGATATTTTCCGATTGTTTTCTTGGCCAATTTGTTTTTCTTTATCGTGTGATATTTCTTCAACGAAAATAAGAACAGAATTTTTCTTATTAGAATTATGAAATTTTTATTGTGTGCAATCGGCAGTTATTGTCTTAATGAATTTGATACTCACTGGGTAAGTGGCATTTATCACACCGTGGGACGAGCTTTTCTATTCCCTGTCGATATCAGTCCGTGCCCTGTGTTATCAGCCACCGTGTCACAGCTGTTTACACCTCGCGATCGTCATTAAATTTGTGTCCGCCAAGATTTTGCTTCAGCGCTGTAAACAGACGGCAGTCGCTCGACCTTATGACAGGACAGTGTGAGGGATGTGTCACGCTCCTTTAACCTGTTAAAGCCTAGCGGTAACTTTACATACGACCAGGTTTAACATTAAAAAATTCTACGTGGTGCCCACATTGCGTTTATGTGTTTTGTACGGATCTCAGAACAAACAGCAACTTTTGCCTTATAAAACATTAAGAGACTGGTTTTTATAACCGAAGTGGAGAGTGTTTACAGCGCGGTACGCACTGAGTCCTTATACAAAACAGATACGCTTCGTCTTTAACCTTTTAAAGCCTAGCGGTAACTTTACATACCACCAGGTTTAACATTAAAAAATTCTGCATGGTGCCCACATTGCGTTTATTTGTTTTGTACGGCTCTCAGAACAAACAGCAACTTTTGCCTTATAAAACATTAAGAGACTGGTTTTTATAACCGAAGTGGATAGTGTTTACAGCGCGGTACGCACTGAGTCTTTATATAAAACAGATAAGCTTCGTCTTGAAAGGGTTAATTACACAATTACACGCCAGTTACACGTGTTCATGTATGGGTATTACGCTATTTCAGAATGATTTCAGTATTTTGGAAATTGTAAGCCGTGATGTCTGAAGTATTACATTCCAACGGCGCAACAGCCCCCAGTTGGACAGGACCTCCTCATTGTCGAGGCTTCACGATCACACTCAGACACACCACAATCAGTAGGTCTCCTCTGGACGAGTGATCAGCCCGACGCAGAGACCTCTCTACCTGACAACACACAACACTCACAAGCGACAGACGTCCATGCCCTTGGCAGGATTCGAACCCGCAATCCCAGTAAGCGAACGGCCGCGGACCCACGCCTTAGACAGCGCGACCACTGGGACCGGCATGAAAGATACACTACACATCACAAATTTCCTCGTTTTGTATTTTTTTTCAGTTCTCGTTTTTCATAAACCTAAACGGCACTTTATAATTCAAAGCATAAAAATATTTCTGCCATTGCGTTGAGGCAGGAACTGAGTAGCGACCTCAGCCTCACCGATCACCCGTCCTCACTTCACCGCCAGATGATAAAATGTGGACCAAATCATATCCTTTGTTTTACCTGCTGTAAAACTCGTCTCATTTCGGATTCCGCGCAGGTACAGGTGTTACACCGGAGCGCAGGCTAAACTACCTGCAGAACAGGTCAACTGGAATTCACCTGCAAGCTTCCTCAGAGCACAAGTAACTGTCGAATTTAGAGCCCATAACAGTCGCTCCTCTGTATACGTGAATTCGCTCTTCAGGGTCTAACGACTTTCTTCTTCTTCTTCTTTTTTTTCCTTTTCTTTTTCTTTTTCTTTTTTGTTGCAAAATTTCCTGTGTTGCATTTCTACGAGCTAGTACAATTTCTCATAGTCAAAGCCTTGCCCTTTTTGTGGGTTACTCTGTGACACTGTCATTAACTCACAATATACAACGTCGAAGATACAATGACAGGTACATGAATTTGAAGGGATGTGAAAGGAGGCGGTTGTAACCTCATGAGGTAATACACAACTTGCCTTTGTGATGCTGAAGGAACATACTACAGGCCTCAACCAGGGTTGGCGTGGTCTCTGCCAAGATTCGAATATGACACCCTTCGAATACAAGTCCAGAGTTACAAATATAAAGATTTAGGTTTGAAATGAAAAATAAATGAAAAAGGGAAGAGTGGTTCATGTTTTCAAATTCAGCATATTGTATAGAGGATGGTTTTTAAAAATTTTCAATGTAATCCCACAAATAAAAAAAATTTAAATCCACTTTAAGTGTACCAGTCTCTTAGAATCAGTAAAACGTGGATCACGCATTACAAACAGTTCGGAAGCTTGTCAAATGATTTAACCATTTAAAGACGAAGCGTATCTGTTTTATATAAGGACTCAGTCCGTACCGCGCTGTAAACACTCCACTTCGGTTATAAAAACCAGTCTCTTAATGTTTTATAAGGCAAAAGTTGCTGTTTGTTCTGAGATCCGTACAAAACACATAAACGCAATGTGGACACCACGTAGAATTTTTTAATGTTAAACCTGGCGGTACGTAAAGTTACCGCTAGGCTTTAAAAGGTTAAGCTACAATAAGATGAACTCTCAAGACAGATAATAAAAGTGTAACTTAACCTTAAGGATTACATCTGAGTCCATGGAAGGATAAATGCAGTTGTAAAAAAAATTACCTCTTTTGACGTATTTTTGTAAGCCTGATTGTGGCCCGATATGGTCGAAACATGTAGCAATTTTTATTACAAAACAAAATCTATTGTTCTTATAACAAAATATTTCTTCATTATATTGCTAACAAGTCTCCTCTTTTCTTGCCGACATAATTCTGCCCTCATCAAAGTATCACAACGTTACAAACGTCTGTTCTGTATTTTCCGCTCAAACAGGCCTTCCAAGAGAAAGCTGTGTGATAATTACTAATAATTGCACATGTAAAACCTGTGAGCATAAAAAATATGTTTCTTGTGAACACCCTAAAGGCATACACGGAAGTGGAGTTATAGTGCCACTTATTCTTAACTTCAGCACTAGATGCAGGCGAATAAAAACGAAACTCACAACTGTGCATAATTTGGTACACTTTACTCTGAAAAGGCATGTAATCTAGTGGTATCATGTCAAGCGTCTGTGTACAAAAACCGTAATACGGTTTGGAACCAACTGATGGATTTTCATTAAACTTGGTAAACTTGGCTAATTTCGTCCCGCGGAACACAAACTTCACTGTCGCACCGACAGAGACATTATGTATACCGAGCGTGATTGCACAGCGCTTTTAGGCCCACCGCAAAATGCGCTCCAAATTTGGCATTGCGCTGAGCTCTGGCATATCACGTCATACTGTCGCAATAAAAGTGCTGATTGGCTTCTAAAGTGCTGCTGTATTTGTCACCTCTTCAATCGTGTTCACAGCTACATATTATTAATAATGACAGAGAAATTTTCCAAATAGTGCTGAAAACGTACTCACCGAAAAATGAATTTAGAATTCCGAAAAGTCACAAAGGATTTAAGAATCAGGAAGCTTACCTGTAACAAAGAAAAACGGTAAGTTAAAACAAGCAAGACCTTCACATCTATAATAATGATTATTTTTTGAATAAATTCCCCCCTTCTTTACACATACCCAAAACAAGCTTTTTTTATCAAAAATGAACTAACAGTAGACTTTATAAAACTACGTAATGAGGCGCCTTACCTTCTGTGCTTTTAACAAAATATTAATAGGAACATCAAATCAGATTGGACGGGATGGACTGTGAAGGTCGAAGACGGACGGACGGACGGACGGACGGACAGACAGACAGATATGACAAAGTTAATATTCGATTTTTGCAATTGTTTTGCCAACGCGCTTAAAATCAAAAAACAAATAATTTTCAAAATGTTTAACTTTTATAAATTTATTTCTAACTTGTGTACATTCAGTACTGTGGCCACATCCAACACATCCACGCGCTGCTCCAGTTCATTGTGTAACAATTCAGTCCGCTACGCATATTCATTCTACACGGGAGAATTTCCATCAATTCTTCTACATAGCCGAAAGATAAAAATATTGTTAAGTAATTGTTTTATACAGCAACAATTGATGTGTTCCCTGATGTTGGACCAGTACGGTCCGAAACATGTAGGAGTGTAGTGTTTTTAAAAATATTGTTGTGAATCTGTGACAATTGTGTGCATTTGTTTGTTGATATTACAGAAATTGAATTAGAGTGCACGGAAAGTAAAATATAAAAACAAAAAATGCAAAGCTGTTAGCCTTTGCAGCAACCTCATTGTTACAATACTGTTCCATATGTACACGCGTTCCAGAGTTGTATATCTAACTCGCATGCTTATGTGACACCAAGATATAAATCACAAACCTTGCCCTATTGCTTGTACACAATCTTTATTGCGACTCGCCTGTGATTATGACCTTGAATTAAACAATTTTTATTGCACAAGGTGTAGAAGACAATTCTGTTCACAAAGCGTATCCATGTAAGCAATTTTATCACTATCCTAAGATATGTCAGGCTGCAAAATAATACCAGATGGAACTGTTTACCGCCTTTTTTTAATATTATCCCTTTAAAGGCGAAGCGTATCTGTTTTATATAAGGACTCAGTGCGTACCACGCTGTAAACACTCTCCACTTCGGTTATAAAAACCAGTCTCTTAATATTTTATAAGGCAAAAGTTGCTGTTTGTTCTGAGATCCGTACAAAACACATAAACGCAATGTGGGCACCACGCAGAATTTTTTAATGTTAAACCTGGCGGTATGTAAAGTTACCGCTAGACTTTAAAAAGTTGAATTAAATGTCTTGTTATTCAATTAGAGGCACTAATGAAAATTCCAGTTAACAAATTACAGCAATGCGTTTAGGAAGTATCTTTATGCTTTGAAGCAGGGGAAATTCCCTTAACAAGCGCAATAGAGACACTTACTCACGTGACTAATATTTAGCTTGTTATTTGCCTTTTATTGTACGATATTCATGAAGGATGAATGATGCCCTGACTGTCAATTTGTAAGGTCGACCACGACAGGTACAGTACCTATGAACCACGGATGTTATCAACGTGTCATATCTAGGAAGCTTGTTATGACCATTCTTTTTGAAGACAGGGCAGAAAACCTGTAAGCATTTTAAACAGTGTTTTAGTTTCCTCTCACTTTACTTTGTTCCACAATTAATATTCCTTTTACTTACATCTCCTCTTCTTTCTAACCCTTCTGTTTATCGTTATGTTTATCTTTTATTATTTTTTATTTCTCACACTCCTCTCATTCTTTTTGTTTTCCCTCTCTAGACATTACTTCTTTTATTTTTTTCATTCTTTTTGTGATCCTTTTGTAATTTTGTCTGTTATTTTTCTCAACAACAAATCCTCATTTTATTTTCTTTTAATCCCATCTTCTTTCCTAATTATACTCTTTAATTTCTCTTCCATTTCTCTTAATTACTCTTCCATTTTATTTTTCTTTCCCATTTCTATTTCCACCATTCCCTCTACTTCATCGACCAGTTTTAATTAGTGTAACACAAAAAATGATCGCCAACATCCTTAAAATATACAGAACGTTACACACACACGCAGTACGCAATTCAACTGTCCTTACGTTAAGACGTGACCCATACCTGGCAACATGCTACCCCCCCCCTTGTGTGATATACAGCTGAACGTATGCAAACTACATTTTTTCACACAAAATCGAAAAAATATTCACAAATAAAGATGTTTGCGCTGGGAATTCAACATACAAATGCGTCTATCTACAGAGTGAACACAAATGATGTAGACGATACACACAAATTTATTCGTGACCAAGTACTGCATATTTGTTTAACATCTCCTACATGTTTCGGCTGAAAATATTCAGCCATCATCAGGGAGATCTCTTTTTTACAGACAGCAGCAGCATATAACTTGTCACTGAATGGTAAATAAATATATATATATACACACACATCAGTTTTAATCCTAATCAATACACTGTTATTCACAGATGCTAAAATCGTGTTGTTACATAAAATCCTTTTGAGAATAAAATTCATAAAATATAATAAATATATAAAAATATATAATCTGTTTCCAAATGTCTAATCCATGCTCACTTCCAGCTGTCCTGGTTAGAAACCCCTGGCTGTGATTCCCGGTATGCATTCTGTAGTGCCTACCCTGTGAGACAGTAAGTAAACATCATAGCTTTTTACATTTTATCCTAAAAGGATTCTATGTAACAGCACTGATTTCAGCAATCTTAATTTGGGTAATCCATATTTGTTTTTTAATCACAGTGATAATAAACACAATCAGACACACCTTGGTACGTATATATATTTTGTACAACATAACATTTTTCCAGGTAGTACTAACATACTACATGTTTGGGCTCTGCCGAGCCGAAACATGTAGTATGTTAGAACTACCTGGAAAAATGTTATAGTGTACAAAATATATATATATGTACCAAGGTGTGTCTGACTGTGTTTATTATGACTGTGACTGATTTTAGCGTTTGTGAAAAACAGTATATTGACTACGATTATAACTGATGTGTGTGTGTGTGTGTGTGTATTTACCATTCAATGACAAGTTACATGCTGCTGCTGCTGCTGCTGTCTGTAAAAATGTTGTCCCCCTGATGATGGCTAAATATTCTCAGCCGAAACATGTATGAGATGTAAAGGGAATGTGTAGTAGTTAGTCACAAATAAATTTGTATATATAAAACAACTGCACGGAAAATATACAAGATTAAAAGTTATGTAAATGGATTTGATATAGCGGTCTTGAACAGGTGTCAAGCAAATAAAGTAAAATCAAACTTATTTAAGTACGTAATGTGATCAGGCTTTTAAAATCACCCTACTGGAGCATTCAATTATTTCCAGCAGCGTCACAAAATTATAATTTTGGACAATGATAAAACAGGTAGTGTGTATAACTAATAGTGGGTTAAACCCGTTAGAAATGCCTGGCAATCGATGATTTATGCGTCAAGATTGTGGAAGACACCATATCAGCTTATACCCTCGTATAATGAACTGAAATTTAAATAAATCGATGAGTCTGTTAAATATTTCTAGACGAGCGAAATACATTTTTCTAAATCGCCAATAAATTAACGTGTGAAACGCTCGAGACATATGCAGTACACGTCTGGTTACATGATGGCAAACTGCCACCGGAGACACACTGAAACTAGCACGGAATGGCAACTCCATTCATAAAAATTTGGCCCCTCGCACAATATACATTCTCCGAGCTTTGCTGATCAGGGGTGACCATATGAGAGCACCCGCTAAAAACTAATACCAGTTTCACGATTTGCTATGAAAACATTAAAACGTTTTAGGAGTTCCATGGCTACTAATTTACCTTTTTAGGAGTCAGTCAAACGGGCCAAGAATTGTTGGAGTGCTTGACACTTGAATATGGTACCGATAGGTTTTCCCGAAACGTCAGTAACTACAAATCGACGTTGCGTAACATCCCAGAAGAGCGAAGATCTCAGCTTATTATGTGCTATATTTATCCAACGTTTTTTCTGGGGAAGACATTTTGAATGGTGTCTTTACAAAAACCTCTATATATAAAAACGTAAAGTTTCACCCTATAACAGGTCCTGAGGGCCCAAGATGGGGAGTGGAGGTATAGCTCTACCAGTTCGTGAGCCTCGGCATGAGGAGGGGATGGCCCTACGCCCCGGCCGCTTTACCCCCGGGAAAGAGACCCGGTACCCATTTTACAGGAGGCTGGGTGGGCCCCAGGGCCGGTCTGGACGGCTGCGGAAAATCTCGCCTCCACCGGGATTCGATCCCCGGACCGTCCAGCCCGTAGCGAGTCCCTATACCGACTGAGCTATCCCGGCCCAAAAAGATATATATATATATGTCTTTCGAAATTTACGTGTTAGAAACGCAACGTTACTGTGTTTAGTGAAAGTCAAGTAGCCTAAATGGCTTGTAAGCTGAGAAATATCAAAGAAATTTGGAATACGAAATATTTTAAAACATTAATGTATTCTGTTGATATGCACAGTTCTAATTAAACATATTTTAATTTATCAAAAATGAGCTGAAATATTTTACAACAAGCTGAGGACAAATCATATTTTCAACTTCGCATTCACATAGAAATTCTATAGAATTGCAAAATACCCTAGGCACAGTCACATAGCCCCCATCACGTTCCTACAGACAGGGCACACAGAATCCGTACCAGCTGCAACATACCACTGTAACTGACAGGTGTGTGCAGTGATACAGATCGGAGAAGGAGCATGCAGACACAGCAGCAGCCTGTGTCACTGAAACACAACTGTCCCCAATACCTGCTGGCAGCATTCACTATGCCTGAACAGTAAACTAAACTGGAACATGCGCACTGTACAACAGAATTCGACGATACATAACTTCAGCAGTTAATATAGCGTTGTAAACAGCAAAATAACAATGCTATAATGCTAACGAATAAACTGCATGTGTTTACAAACTTCCGTGCAAATGATAAAAGAGTTTCATCACTAAAAAATTGCACCCATTCCTGAATACAAGTGGGCCGCGATAGCTCAGTCGGTATAGCGACTCGCTACGGGCTGGGCGGTCAGGGGATCGAATCCCAGTGGGGGCGAGATTTTCTGCAGCCGTCCAGACCGGCCCTGGGGCCCACGCAGCCTCCTGTGCAATGGGTACCGGGTCTCTTTCCCGGGGGTAAAGCGGCCGGGGCGTGGGGCTAGCCACTCCATCCCCTCCTCGTGCCGAGGCTCACGAAAGGGTAGAGCTATAATTCTACTCCTCCTCTTGGGCCCTCAGGGCCTGTCTTAGGGCGAACCTTTACCTTAACCTGAACACGAGGCATTGCTATATGTTTCGGCTACTGTCTTTAAAAGCTTTATACATCGTTAACCCTTTAAAGACGAAGCGTATCTGTTTTATATAAGGACTCAGTGCATACCGCGCTGTAAACACTCTCCACTTCGGTTATAAAAACCAATCTCTTAATGTTTTATAAGGCAAAAGTTGCTGTTTGTTCTGAGATCCGTACAAAACACATAAACGCAATGTGGGCACCACGTAGAATTTTTTAATGTTAAACCTGGTCGTATGTAAAGTTACCGCTAGGCTTTAAAAGGTTAAGTATTGATACTCCCTTATTGACACTCCCAGTATTGATACTGTCCCTACTAAGGACAGTAGCCGAAACATGTAGGAGCGCTTTGATATTCAGAAATCAATGTAACTTTTTGGCGAAGAACGTGTCTGTCAGGAGTAAGTGTCTGTGTTAGGGTCAGAAGTTGGACAACACTGAAATATCTACACCTTCATTGATATGCAAATTGGTGACCATTTATTGGACTAGCGGAAGAGAAAAAAAAGCATGAAACACGAATAAAACTGTTAAATAGAGAGTGATCAGTTTTTTGCCTGGGAAGTAAAACAAAAAGGAATTGCAGGAAGGTATAAAATGGAAACAGAGACGGCAGAACGTCTGCTTACAACAGCAGCAGCAACGTACATTTAACTGTGAAGGTTTTTGGCGAGCGATCCAGTGGAATTTACAGCACCTGCTTCTAATGCGAAGTAACAAGTTATGCATCCTTTTCCATAACAGTTGCCGATCTGCCTCACCTATCCTTCGGGTTCCGGGGTCATCATGTTGATTTCGGTGATTTACGGACATTTTATCCCAAAGTTCTGGAGTCATTTTATTCACAAGGCCTAACGTATTATTTTCTGAATGTCTAGTCAGTTGTCGTTTTACATCTAGGGTCATTTTATAGTGAATGTGTCAGGTCACTTTATTCTGTATATCTAGGGTCATTTTATCCCTAAAGTCTAGGGCCATTTTATTCCGAATATCTAGGTTCACTTTATTCCGAAAATTTAACGTCATTTTACCTTTGGTCCTGATATCGGCTGTTCCACTAAAGGCCCTCGTGCGTTTCTTCAAAAGGTTATTGAACATAAAATGTGTGTTTTGATTTCCTCTAAAACTTTTGCTTAAAATATTTTTCATTCTAAGAAGATATGAACGAGGTATTATCATAGATGTACACAGGTCTTCACGTATAGTACCATTTATTCTTGTCAGATTTTAATCAAATTTGGATTTTCTCGACAGATTTTCGAAAAATCCTCAAATATCATATTTCATGAATATCCCTCCAGGGGGAGCCGAGGTGTTACTCGCGGACGGACAGACGAACATGGAGAAGCTAATGATCACTTTTCGCAACTTTACGAACGCGCATAAAACCTGATCTTTGTCAGTTCATATCAGCGAAAAATCGTTCTCTGTTGCTATATACAGACGTTATCATAAAATTTACCAGCATCATATATTACCGTGGAATGAGGGCACGCTTGTGTCCACACTGCGCAATTATCGCCGGTAACAGCAGGTGTGTGGCCAGTCTAATGACAGGTTAGCGTGGCTTATAGGCCGCTAACTCCCTCGCCTGGAGTTGGCGAACTGCGGTGGGCGGGCAGGCAATACCAGTGTTTACGCACTCATTCTGTAGGCCTGAGGACTTACAATGTTTCGTAAAATTATTTGCTACTCAGATACACGTCACAGAACAGGCCAGTAAGTGCGAGTACAAGGAATTGAGTAGTTGATTTGACGGCATTTAAATATGTCATAGGATTTTCAGCGTGTCCACAGCCTCTGGTCCGAAGCACATATGTTACATTACAGATCATATGCATAGAGCAAGTATTCTGCTGTCATGTAAATGGCAATATATAACCAACCAACCAACCAACCAACCAACCAACCAACCAACCAACCAACCAACCAACCAACCAACCAACCAACCAACTAACCAACCAACCAACCAACCAACCAACCAACCAACCAACCAACCAACCAACCAACCAAACAACCACTTCTGTGGAGAAGTTTCTCAAAAAGAACCAATAGTTCCTGAGCTAGTCAGTAAATTCCCCACATTTTAAGCAACACGTACGCTGGTTACGGTGTTCACAACAGCCTGTCACTTGTCACTATCTTGAGCCAGTTCAATCTAACCCACGCCGCCATCTTATTTCTTTAAGATTAATTTTATTCTTACTCTCCTATCTACACATAGGTGTTCCAAGATGTCTACTTTGTTCACCGAAACACTGTATGCATTTATTCTCTCCTCCCATGCGTGCCACATTCACCGCCCATCTCATCCTTCTTGATTTGATAACCCGAATATGTGGTGAGAAGTAGAAATCATGAATATTGTTATCATATGGCTGTAAATTTTTGTTACGTGGGTTTGATCTGTATTCCAGTGCCATCCTGGGCATTCGTGTGTGTGTTCCATCCTTTTAACACGTTGTAGCCAATTCTTTCGGCAGCTCCGAAATTAATCTACTGTGTGTTCTGCTTTCAGTTTTCTCCGAAATGTTGTGTTCCTTTTATGGTCTGACCTTGTCAGACCTGAAAGTGATCTCAGAAATTTCGCTTGTGTTGCTTCTATTTGTTGACATTTTTTTTTATATTTAAAACCCAACTTCAGCGACATATTTCAACGCTGCTCTGGATGTAACATTGTACAGTCGTAATTTATTGCTTTGGTGCGGATTTATACCAAAATGCCTGTTGATAATGCCATTTATTTTATTATAATTTGTATTTTTGTTGTATAGGGTGCTGAGGAGGATATTTGGGCCTAAGAGGGAGAAGATGACAGGGGAGCGAGAAGGCTATATAACGAGCAACTTAATGACCTGTACTCATCACCAAATATTATTCAGGTAATCAAATCGAGAAGAATTAAATGGGCGGGGCATGTGGCATGTATGGGGGAAAAGAGACATGCATACAGGATTTTGGTGGGGAGACCTGAGGGAAGGCGACCACTTGGGAGACCCAGGTTTAGATGGGAGGATACTATTAAGGTGGATCTTCAAAAAGTGTGGTGGAGAGGCATAGACTGGATTGATTTGGCTCAGGATAGGGACAGGTGGCGGGCTGCTGTAAATGCGGAAATGAACCTCCGGCTTCCATAAAATGCGGGGAATTTCTTGACTAGCTGAGAAACTGTTAGCTTCTCAAGAAGGCCTCTGCTCCATGGAGTTAATATTTTTGTTGTAATATCTGTTCTGAATAGCTCGTCTGTACTTCTCGCGACGCTTATTGATCAATAGCGTGTAAAATATCTTGTATAAACAACACACAGTAATGCATCTATAAAAAAAAAGAGTTTGTGGAACAACTCTCTTTATATAAGCAGTTCTTCAGCCTTTAAATCTATTAACCAGTTCTTCCTCCTTATGCAATTTACATTATAACGACGGGACACGCACTAAAGACAATAGAAAGTATCCTAAATATCAGTTCACTGCAGTGTTCCATTGTTTCTAATGCCGTGTGACGCCCATCCGTCAGCAGGAGTCAAAAGCCCTATGCAGTAATCACTATTCAATATACATCAAGCAGATCGTGTCAGTAGGGCCGCAACAAAATTCTATTAGTCAGGATAAAATCTATGACTGGAAGCCCAATGCCAAATACGACCTTCTTAACCTTTACATATACTACATGAGAACAAAGTTTTACGATGATTCTGTCATTACGTAATACACGTCAAGATAATGTTGTCACGAATTAAGGCCATCGGATAGCATGCTGTGAGAACACAGTAGGCCATGGTCAGTGTTCACGCCATTTTGTTCTGGACGTAACCCCGTTACCGGCACGCCTTGATTTTGTTACATGGCAGCAACTTGGGTTAGAATGTCTGTGCAAATAATATTGAAACCTCTAAAGAACAAATAAAAACAAAACTGTAATTAACGTTTTTTTTTTGCTTACTGTTAGACAGGAGTCATAAAAACAACAATATTTTGTTTTTATTATGAGTCACAGTCGCATTTAAAGATTCTCTCAAGCACAGCGGGGCGCTGACTTCAATTTGAGAAGTACATTTAGCTATGCTGAAACCAGTTCATTCGTTGCTCCTTTTTCTCTATTTACTCTTTCTCCACGTCGTTTTCTTACTGCCTTATCAACTTCGTCTTCTACGCTGCAGTGACACGAAAGAAGTCCAACACCATGCTATACAAGCATTGAGAAGGTACGGTTTTATTATTAGGCTTATATTAGATATGGCGATATAATGTTTTTATTTTAGACATCCCTTTGTGTTTGTACACGTCGCAAAATAGTTATTTTGTACCATCGACACTACCAGTTATATAATATAATATAATATAATATGTATAATATAATATAATATAATATAATATAATATAATATAATATAATATAATATAATATAATATAATATAATGCTATAATATACTACAGTCGAACTCGATTATAACGTCATGAAAAGGACTGAATATTTTGTGCCGTTATAAAGGAGTGTTGTCAGAACCGAGGATTATAATGTTATGGTTAACAGTGAGGAATTAATTGGTACCACAGAGTATCTGACGTTATAAGCGAGGTGTCGCATAAACCGATTTCCTTATAAACTGGTTCCACTATATAGTACATTATATTATAATACAAATATTTGTGTCGATGACACAAAATAACTATTTTATGGATAAATAAATTATAATAATGTGAATTACTGTGAGGATCTATATTAATAACTTTAGAGAGTGCCCCAAAAATATGTTAACTCTTTCGTAAGAAGTACGTTAAAACACACTGTAAATTCCCAGTTTTAATTATCGGCTTCACGAAAATTGTTCGAAATGAGATACTACACTTTCAATGCACGACTCATAATGCCATAACGCTGTTTTGCAAATTCGATGGCGTAACTCTGTATTGGCATCACAAATTAATACGACAGAACGTGTTAGGTTACCTGACTTTTGGGACTCTCTGTACAGCATATACCATTACGGTACGTAAATAGGTACCTATTGTTTACTTATTTACCTGAATATTTCCGATGTTAACCACTGAGACCTAATGACCGATATATGTACCACCTGGTTTAAAATTATAATCTCTACATTTTCCCCACTCAATTGGCCCGTATAATTTTCACAATACACAACTATTATTCTTCTATAGAGCAGTCACAGACTGGTCTGTATAACTAAAGAATACAGCGTTCTCTGTGAGGTACAAAATAACCTTTATATGCAGCGCACTTTAGCTCTAGTGTTCAAAAAAATAAACGTACTTTCAAGCCAAGCAGAATAACAGACAACTAAGCAATTATTATCCAGTCTGATTACCCCCCTGATGTATGCCCCTCCTTCGGAGGCTCACATTTATTCCACGTTTTCAAATTCCTACAATTATGAAATCCTAAAGTTCATAACCGAATCTAAAAAACACCTTCATTACGAATTATTTTGAACATAAACCAACTGGTTCACATCTTTTTAAATTTCTTCTCTAATCTTGGTCCTTGAGTATAACTAATATTGGCGTGTTTTTTTGTAGTGGTGAAGGGCCCCGCAGCAGACGCTACGGACGCACCGCAGCCTTGAGGCTTCTTGTGAAACCCTGTGATGAAGATGACGATAATGATTATTTTTGTCTTTTCCTAGCAACGGAGCACCGGCGGAATGAAATTGACAGGGGAAAACCGAAGAACTCGGGGAAAAACCTGTCACAGTGCCACTTTGTCCACCACAAATCCCACATGGACTGACCCCGGGATCGAACCCGGGCCTCCGCGGTGGGAGGCTGGCGGCTAACCGCCTGAAACCATGGCACGGCCTAATACTAGTGTGTTAGTTCACTGGTATCTTTTTCTTATAACGGAATATTAATGTGCCATTTGTATTATTGATAACACGTAAGTATCTCATTGTAAAGATAAAGAGTTGACGCCGGGTATTTAAACATTATTAAATACAATAAAATTTGAGAACAAAAACGAAAAATGTTTTCAAGCAAGGCTTAACACACATCAGGTGAAAAGAGTTACATGTATTATCCAAAATAAATTTATGTATTCTTCGCATGCCTTTTCCACAGCATTCATATGTTCAAGCTGTAAGTCACGCCGACAATGAGAAGTAACGACTAGAAACTATAAAGCGCCTCATAAAGTCGTTTTCTGCATTTCCCTCCCACTCCTCCATTTCGTAGAAACTTTCTCCATATCTTTGTCTAAAGTTCCTTGCAGCTTTATTCTTCCTGGAATAAACATAAACGTCCCCAGATTTCACAGAATGTCCAACCCATTCCGAATTAAAAAAATACTTTATGTGCTTATGTTATAGAATATAGACAAGGTACTAGTTAAAGAGTCCGGTCGCAATCTTATGGCACTTCGCAAAGGAGTGATATCAGTCGCTGCACTTCCGACTTTTCCGCAGGAGACACTAGATATGAGTGGGTTTAGGGGTTACGAACAGTTATGGAGTGCAGATTCGTCTGTGTTACCTTCTATTAACTGAAAAAGAAAAACACCGTTCTTACAGAATACTCGTATTACGATACGGCACTATCTACGGTACGAAAGCACAGAATTATCCGTAGTCAACGACGTAAAATATCGTACAGTTTGTGTGGAAGAGCAAGTCAGAATGGGCATTAAATTACAGAAGTAAAAAATATACTGAAATAGGAAATATAACTCACGTTTTTATTAAGACAGATGTCACTGCAGCAGGCATATTCGCTCCATTCATGGGAAAAGAGCTGTGTATGCAGGGTTTTGGTGGGGAAACTAAGAAATTTGACCACTCCCAAGACCTAGTAGCAGATACTTGGATAATATTAAAATGGTTATTCAAGAAGTGTGATGGATGAGCATAGACTTATCTGGCTTAGGATTGGGAGAATTGACGGGCTCTTTTAAAGGCTGTAATGGACCTGCGGGTTCCACAATATACGGGGAAGGATGCGCCTGTGAAGTAATGCTTGTTCTTATGATCTTAGGTCCGCTGTCATGGATTAGACTGCCTGGCATTTTACCGTTGTAGAAATATTTAATAAAATATCGAATATATGAAGGGTGGAAGAATTCAAATATTTGGGAAAACCCTAACGAATCGAAATTCCATTCATAAACAAATTAAGAGCAGATTGAAGTCGGGAATGCTTGCTATCATTCGGTGCAGAATCTTTTGTCTTCCAGGTTGCTATCCAAAAACACAAAGATTAGGGTATACACAAATGTAATTTTACCTGTTGCTTTGTATGGGTGTGAAACTTGGTCTCTCACACTGAGGGAGGAACAAAGACTGAGGGTATTCGAGAATAGGGTGCTGAGGAGGATATTTGGGCCTAAGACGGACGAGGCTACAGGAGAGTGGAGAAGACTACATAAAGAGGAACTTAATGACCTGTGCTCATCACCAAATACCATTCAGGTAATAAAATCAAGAAGAATGAGATAGGCGAGGCATGTAGCACGTATGGGCGAAAAGAGAGGTGCATACAGGATCTTGGTGGGGAGACCTGAGGGAAGGCGACCACTTGGGAGACCCAGGCGTAGATGGAAGGATGATATTAAAATGGATATTCATGACGTGGGATGGGGCATGGACTGGATTCAACTGGCTAAGGATAGGGACAGGTGGCGGGCTCATGTGAATGCGGTAATGAATCTCCGGGTTGCATAAAATGCGGGTAATTTCTTGACAAGCTGAGAAACTGTTAGTTTCTCAAGAAGGCCTCTGCTCCATGGAGTTAGTTAGTTAGTTATGGAATATATGTCTGCTGTAAGTTGATATATCTATCTATAGCACGCAGAAAAACACAACCATGTCCTGAACGAAAATCAAAGCAAGTGTCTAAGAAATTAAGCGTCTTAAATCGCGTTGTCAGTATAACCGGTGACTAACAGCACCACCACACCAGTCTCTCTTAAATGCATGAAGAGGCAAGTGACTCCCAGCTGGTTTAATTCTGATAGAATGGTCGCTGGGGAGCAGGGGCATTCACACACAACAGGTAGCTGCACGAGACACCTAGCGTGATGTGAAACTATATGTCTACGCTGCAGACATGAATACTGCAACCGGACAACTCTCCCATTTAATCATCACAAGCTGTGTTTGTGAAGAATAGAATAAAACAGGGAAGAACACATTATGTTACAACTGAAAAATACTGTGGGTGCAGCAGAATGATTAGACGGAGACAAAATTACTATAAACAGAAACGTCAAGGGGTCCAGATTTTTAAATTTTTCACTACTCATTACGCAGAAACTAAAGTTCTGGTTTATTTAAAGACGCGCTTTGGCATTAAATTAAGAAAGTTAAATAAATGACGATATCTGACCAGGTTTTAATTCTTAGTAATGGCGCAGCTTTCAGAGGAGATTATGACTCCACTCAGCTTACCCACTAACATGTTCACGCGACCTTCACAGCCGTGAAAATATGCCGGTACAAGCAGAACACAATCACACCTCGCTTTGCGAGAGGTGGGGGTGGGGAGTAGTTTATAGGACTCCCCGCAAAAAGCGAAAATCCGCTAATAATATACTGCCAACTTAAATGTTTTATTATTTTTGGTGTTTTCTTTATAATAATAGGTTTTAATATTTCTTTTGATGCTTAAATCCATTTTAATCATTTAAGCAAAAATAGTAAAAATGAAAAATATAAAACGTTTAAAATACAACACGCTGGCAAAACTGCGGGTTAGAAGTACCAAGTAACGCGGGCATCTTGTGTTCACCCGCACCACCTATACATGAAGCTTCTAAAACCTTACAGAATGCCCCGGAAATTTCAGAAATTTTTTTAATATTTATTCTTGGGGGAGGGGGGGGGCCCCAGGCCACTCAGAAAATTCGCGAAAACGCGATATACGAAACCGCAAAAACGAGGCACCACTCTACTTATTTGCGTCTACTACTACTACGTTAAGAAAGCAGGGAGCTTTGCCTTTACTCCTCCATACGCCTTAAGGAAGTAACTTTTACACACAGGAACACAGTAGGGAATTGAAGTGACTCCATGGTGAGTGTTGGAGAGAATAAACATTTCTTTCTCCTGCTGTGTATCGAACAAAGATTTTTCAGTCGACCATCCCACAGCATAGTCACTATTCCAACCCAGCTATCCCGGCTCCTGTTTGGGGCTTACATGTTGTTCAAATTTACCTCCATAACTCATTTTATTTATAACCCAGTACGTGGATTCCTTCACGTGACCTTTCGTTGAAGACTTTCTTTCGTGGTCCGAAGATTTATTAATCCAAACGTTGTACAAGATGAGAATAATAAATCTCGGACCAGCACTTCGTCTTAAATCCAGCACAGAACCTGTTTGAACTGTTTCTCTGTTAGATATTTGGAAGTTTCACTCTTTTGGCGTTTCTTTATCGAAACGTATAACACATCAGACCCGACATCCGAAAATGCCTCCAGCACACTTTTTGTACCATGAACCAAAATGCGAAAAAACTCTTGAGCCAGTTTTCGCTTTTATTCACTGATTATCCTTTACTAGTTTAGTTGAATAACGATTACTTT
This sequence comes from Coptotermes formosanus, assembly GCA_013340265.1. Classification (NCBI taxonomy): domain Eukaryota; kingdom Metazoa; phylum Arthropoda; class Insecta; order Blattodea; family Rhinotermitidae; genus Coptotermes; species Coptotermes formosanus. Next base: position 188,210 of record BLKM01000869.1, on the reverse strand, counting down.
TATTGAACATAGTAATAACACGTCAAAACACAGTAAATACACTGTTTATGGGAACACGCTCCTAATTTTGTTTAACGTTTTAAAGCCTAGCGGTAACTTTACATACCACCAGGTTTAACATTAAAAAATTCTACGTGGTGCCCACATTGCGTTTATGTGTTTTGTACGGATCTCAGAACAAACAGCAACTTTTGCCTTATAAAACATTAAGAGACTGGTTTTTATAACCGAAGTGGAGAGTGTTTACAGCGCGGTACGCACTGAGTCCTTATATAAAACAGAGAGACTGGGTTTTATAACCGAAGTGGAGAGTGTTTACAGCGCGGTATGCACTGAGTCCTTATATAAAACAGATAAGCATCGTCTTTAAAGGTTAATCAATCTGGTACACATTTCGGCCCACTTCGGTCGTTATCAAGGTTTTCCCAATAGTAAAATGTGAAGCCTCTAAAAAGTTCACTGTGCGTATAGCAGTAAAACAGTTATGCAAACAAAATACAAAGATAGCTTGTGATTTGGTTAATATCACGTCAGTTATCAGTTACCTTATATAAATAACTTTACCGCCTTAAATAGAGAAACAAGTGCGGTGGATCACAAAAATTCTTGTAATAAATTACTCTATAAGCTACTGCAGCATGTTTCGGCTTCTTTAAAAAGGCATCATCAGGTAATGTAAAAGACTTGAAGAAAGATGATCACATAAACACAATAGAGTGTTTTAAATAAAAATTAGTGTTGCAATCGCCTTAGTTATGAAAGAGTACTTTTTCTTAAAAACGAACTTTTGGTGCTCACATAACATCACTTACATATAAATGAGATAGGCGGGGCATGTAGCACGTATGGGGGATAGGAGAAGCGCATATAGGGTTTTGGTAGGGAGAACTGAGGGAAGGAGTCCACTTGGGAGACCCAGGCGCAGAAGGGGGGTAATGTTAAGATGGAACTTCAAGGATTTGGATGGAGGCATGGATTGGATTGGGCTGGCTCAAGATAGGGACAGTTGGCGGGCTGTTATGAATGCTGTAATGAACTTTCGGTTTCCATAATATGCCGGGAATTTCTTGACTAGCTGAGGCACTGTTAGCTTCTCAATAAGGATTCTGCTCTATGAATTTAGTTAGTTATGTGTGACATATACACTACCACATAAAGATTTTCGTGTGTAATCAAAGCTGTAAGACAGTAAAAACATATTTAAGACCAGAAATCTGGCGCTACAGTAAATACCTTAAAATACCTTAAAATACCTTACAAGCGAAAAGACGAGGCGACTCCCTTCTTCCTATTGGAGTATTTTGACGAACGACTGGTCAGAAACAGCAGCCCTGTGGCATGCCTTACTACTCAGTATTTACTCGGAAATAACGTGCCCCTTACGTGTTTTTTTTTGTAGTGGTGAAGGGCCCCGCAGCAGACGCTACGGACGCACTGCAGCCTTGAGGCTTATTGTGCAACCCTATGATGAAGATGATGATCATTATTTTTTATCCTTTTCCTAGTAATGGAGCACCGGTAGAATGAAATTGACAGGGGAAAACCGAAGTACTCGGAGAAAAACCTGCCCCAGTGCCACTTTGTCCACCACAAATCCCACTTAGACTGACCCGGGATCGAACCCCGGCCTCCGCGGTGGGAGGCCGGCGGCTAACCGCCTGAGCCATGGCACGCCCCTTACGTGTTAGTGGGAAGGGACATAAGGCTTCGATTATAACGCGCACCCTACTTTTCTGTGACGATATTGCAGAGAAAAAAGTCCTCGCCTTATACGTACACAGTCTTAAATAGTATTCTCAGTTTGTGACAAAAATTTTGAAGGTTCAAGGCCTGACTGCTTGGTCCAGAAGACGAAAGAGCTACGAACTTTCGACATGTCGCTAACTCTTTACCAGTCAACATGGCCTAAGAACCCAGAAGTCATGAATGTTCAGTGTAATTCCAATAACACGTATAGTCGAATTCGGTCAGGAAATTGAATGAATATTTTGTGTCGTTATAAATGAGTGTTGTGATAACCGAGGTGTATAGTGTTATGGTTAACAGCGAGGAATTCGTTGGTACCACAGAATGTCTGGCGCTATAGGCGAGGTGTCATATAAAGCGATGTCGTTATAACCGGGTTCGACTGTGTTTTATAAAATCTATTTGTGTCTTATCCATACTTTTGGCTTGCCACTGCGACAGAGGGTTTGCATGCTGTATTCCTGGCAAGTCTTCTGAAAGAATCAGGGATGCCTTGACGTAAAAAAAACCACAAGATACATTTGAACCTTAAGACCCGTGTAGAAATGTTTCGTAAAATTTTACGTCTCTTAACAAAAAGAACCTTTCCTTCTGTATAGAACAACTACGAAGTATATAATTTTAATTTAAAACAAACAATGTTCCATTAAACCTTGTTTTCAACTCCAACAGAAATAACTTTATATAAAAACACCTGCTTCCTGCTGATTCCCTCTGTTTTTTGTGTTAAAATTCCATTATTACTGCCCTTGAGTGATTACACATTAGACAGGACCAGTGGCTTCATTGCAGCTGTTGATTTATTGATCAACTTTCTATCGATAAATCTGTTGATAGAAACTTCCAAATTTATCTGACGTTCGATAATGAAGTTTGACATCGAGATAGAACGTGTAACGACCCTCACGCAGGTGGAATATTCAGACAGCCTTTAAACATTTCTACGATTCTTGTACCGGTGTCACTCTTGTAGTTTCTGTCGGTGGACGTGAGAAACGGAAGTTTAGCTTGTTATTGCTTTCTTGTCTATTTATTTAAAGAAGTATTTCTTCCATAGAAGAAAAGAATTCCTTCACAAGCTACCTGACTAACAGCTCTGGTAGTGACAGTACAAAAGATTTAGTTGCTTAGTTTGTTGTTTCGTTACTTAATTAACCCTTTAAAGACGAAACATATCTGTTTTATATAAGGACTCAGTGCGTACCACGCTGTAAACACTCTCCACTTCGGTTATAAAAACAAGTCTCTCTGTTTTATATAAGGACTCAGTGCGTACCGCGCTGTAAACACTCTCCACTTCGGTTATAAAAAGAAGTCTCTCTGTTTTATATAAGGACTCAGTGCGTACCGCGCTGTAAACACTCTCCACTTCGGTTATAAAAAGAAGTCTCTCTGTTTTATATAAGGACTCAGTGCGTGCCGCGCTGTAAACACTCCACTTCGGTTATAAAAACCAGTCTCTTAATGTTTTATAAGGCAAAAGTTGCTGTTTGTTCTGAGATCCGTACAAAACACATAAACGCAATGTGGGCATCACGTAGAATTTTTTAATGTTAAACCTGGTGGTACGTAAAGTTACCGCTAGGCTTTAATAGGTTAAATTATTTTATCATTCAGTGTATGAAACACAGCGGGATGTCTTCTATACTAAAGTCTTAGTACCGTTTGTAGGAGTGAATAGGATTAGAAATTATAAAAAAAAAACAAGATGAAAAGTGTGATCAATAGATAACCCGAGGCACTGGAACAAGCCTGATGTGATACAGCCCAAGGAGAAAACATATTGACCGTCCACGAAATAGACAGAAACAAAAACACATAAACTATTTATCTTTTAAATTGGGTCATGTGCGCTGTCTTATGTTGCGTATAATCGCATTTTAACTTCTGTCAAAACAGGAAGCGGACACAGCAGACGAAAATTCGCTCCATTTTAACACAGAAGTTCATAGTCTGTTGCAACAAATCTTCTCTGCCCACAAAAGTTTGGGATATTTTTGTCTCGTATTTCAAAGGTTTCGGGTTTGAAAGTCGGGATGGAGAAAGACAGTAAAAACAGCCCTTGAGGCGAAACTGTATTCTCTAGCAGGGCCTTAGTACACGCTTCCGATCAAATTCCTCTAATCTCAACATCTTCCGTCAGATGCTTTTAATTAGTGTATAGCAGGATTTGTTCCACAAAGTCTCCAGCCCGAGGCGCAGGTAACATTAGCGTGCCAAAGCTGATGTCACGAGCTGGAAGCTTGTGCGTACATCAATGTTTCGGCAGTCAGAGCTGTGGAGGTGCCAATGTTCATCTGCTTAAGCCGCATCCACACTATGCCGCTGTATGCCAGTTGGCAAGGCCAACCAGACACAAAGCCAGTTTGCTCCGTTGAAAATTCACAGCATCCACATAGGAAATGACATTCAGTCGCAAAATGTATATAAACGAGGATTTGCTTGTTGCCGCAGCAGCCGTAATAATAGTAATAATCTCAACTAAAGCCACCTGAGGCCAATCGGCACGTCCCCACTACCTACTGTCTTCAGAAATGGCGCGGCTTCCTTTGAAGCGGACCGACATTAGTCGGGTTCGAGTTGGCAAGCCACTTGGCACGATTTTGCCAATTGGTACGGGCCAAGAACACGTCTACACCAGTTCTGTCAATGACATCTGGCCTTGCCAACTGGCATACAGCGGCATAGTGTGGACGCAGCTTTAGGTAGTAGAGTCATGCGACTGAGGTAGGAGCGCTGTAGGTTTTATCAGTCTTGCGCTGAAAGTTGTCATGCAGAATGACAGGGACTTTGTGGAAGTAATGCTGCTATATGTGTAGGTAGTTGAATAAACAAAGACTAAGCGAATAAGCACAACAGGACCTACTTCTCTGCTTGTAACGAGGTTTTCCAGCAACTTATCGGAGTGAGGTTTTAGGCTGAGACAGGGGCGTAGTTTTGGGCTTCGCTCTCCTGACATGTTTCGCGGCGTAAATTGGTAGCTTGATACCGACGTTTCGGGACAAGATCTCTTGTAAGAAACAACCTACTCATGTTCCAGAAAATCATTTACGGTTCTAACTTTCCTGAATGTACATGTCGCACGGTCAGTGCCGCAAAGTGTTTTCTACTCACACGAACAGCCTTACAATCTTCGCTTTTTATTTGGAAAGAAACCGCTAATTTGGTTCTTCCTTAGTTATACAAGCAATTGTGCCTCAAGGGACTATCATGATATATGGGGGACCCTCCTCAGAGAATTAATGGTCACCTCTCTCGGACCACTCCTTATAACAGCTATATCAAACGCTATGCGATCTGAGAAGAAATATTTAATTTTCGAGCAAGTTGGATCACACATTCAATCATTTTTTTTTTGGAATTTTTTTCCAAAGAAATTTTATAGTTCTGTTGCGGTTACAAAACCTTGTCATAAACTGTACAGTACCATAACAAAAAAATTTGTAGGCCCGTATAGAAGTCTATAAGTGAGAGATGGAACAACTGCCTCAGGGTTTTGTTCAAAGCTGATTTCTTTTTTGTAAACTCCATAATGATCCTCCTTTCCCGTGACAGAAAAAAATGTATTTATTGACTACGGATCTATTCGAGTTTCAATGAACTTCCTTTTTTGTGGAGCTGATACGGGACATAAGAATCAAAGGGCTTTTAACCCTTTAAAGACGAACTCTTTCGTTTTTATATAAGGACTCCGTGCGTACCTCGCAGTAAACACTCTCCACTTCAGTTATAAAAACCAGTCTCTTAATGTTTTATAAGGCAAAAGTTGCTGTTTGTTCTGAGATCCGTACAAAAGACATAAAAGCAATGTGGGCACCACGTAGAATTTTTTAATGTTAAACCTGGTGGTATGTAAAGTTACCGCTAGGCTTTAAAAGGTTAAATTATTTTGTTATGAACTGTACGACTGTGCCATAATGGTAGCAGCAAGTTATTCAGTTGCAGTTCATGAAGCAGTATGTGGAATGTTGCAGATCTAGTTAATTGCTAGCCGTCGAGTACTGTTTGCGATAGCAATAACAGACATTACTACTTTCCTCAGAGCTCGCCTCAATAAGTTGGATCGGTACACACATTTATAGCGTGTGTATTATAGAGGTAAGTAATAGCAAGGTACAGGTGTAAGTAACATCCGTGTACTGGGCGGTAACAATCGGCTAGCCAGCGTCATTAGACCTAAGGGCTGTAAAAAGAGGTTAGGGACCGCGTAATAAGAGATCACTGCGAGGAGCAGCAGACAGGAAGAATTCAAATACTCGTCCATGATGGTCTTGCTTTATTCCCGTTCGTTTTTGCGTCTTTTTGCACTAACACCCCTTTCCAATTTACACAACTTCTTAATTTACGCCCTTTCATTTTCGGTTCAACGCTTTTTGGCTGGATTAAAGATAGAGGCAATTTTCGTTCTAGAACAGGCCATGAAAGCCCAGAGGGGCAGTAGAGATATAGCTCTACTCTTTCTTTAACCTCGACGCTAACTGTGTGTGGGTGATTGAAGCCAATCCAAGACCTTTCACCCCCGGGAAAGAGACTCGGTACACATCGTACAGGAGGCTGTGTGGGCCCCAGGGCCGGTGTGAACGAGTGCGGAAAATCTCGCCTCCCACCGGGATTCGATCCCCGGACCGTCCAGCCCTTAGCAAGTCGCTATACCGAGCTACCCTGGCCCACCTTCGGCTGTATTATTTCCTTTTACCGTCTTTTTTTCTTACAGGAATATCATTTTTTATTTACGTCTATTTATTTACGCCTCTTGTATTTACAACTCCTTTTTAAAGAAAATAATTAGGACGCACAACAAGGCCTTGGTATGATAAAACATACAAAAACTAAAGTATTGGAAACGAAGAAGAGAGGGACAGGTAAGGATAAAAATGTTATTTCCTGTATTGGTACCTTGTCAACATTTCACGACAGATGAAACCTAATTAAAGACTGAATAATTATTTTTGTGTACCCCCTGAAAGCATATGGGAGAGTGGAGGTGTAAATCCATTCATTCTTAACCTCGGCAATGGACGAAAGTGAATGGTAAACTTCACGTGTGAGGAATCGAACCACTAATCTTGGTCTGTGAAGCCTGGCGTCTGGTCACTGCACAGCTAAATCTACTGTCTGTGGCGCCTCGTGATTTAAGTGTGAGAGATTTTTGGAAGGTCAAAAGGTTATTAACACGGTACTTACGTCTTCTTCACCCGGTTTTTGATATTCAAACGACCTAAGGTTAAGCGGGTTAGGCGAAAGAGGCACAAGGAAAATGAAAAAAAAAATTATTAGGAACGTTCCTTTAAATGCAATGTAGAGTTTTGCATTGATTACAACAGGTGGGGATAAATTTTCAGTAACCAAATATGTGTTAAATACATGGGGAAACACCTTTTCATAAAGCAGGCGTTTCCATTGGGAAATATGAAAATTTTGAGTTGCCTGAAATTAACGTAGAAAACACACGAACTCAAGGAGAATGTCAGTACAGCAGTCAGATGCGCACCCAGACTTTTTTCTTTGTGGAGGGAGGGCTGACCCTGAGGCTATATATAATTTATATTTGGTTTTAAAAATTATATTATAAAAATCACGCCGTAAGTATAACATAAAACTGCCTGCAAATGCATTTATATACATACGGATATAACTGCATGCTCCATGACTCAATCACAGTGTCCTATCTTCTTGTTTTTTAAAATTTGTTGATTTATTTTTCAAAATTCTAATGTACCAGTCATCAGCCGATTTCTGTTGCCGATTTCGGCCGAAGGGGAAATCACGTAAAACGTTTGATATCATAATATGTACAAATCTGTTATTTAAATTTCTGTTTTGGGGGATTTGTAGGGGCTGAGCCCGGCAACCCCCTCCCCCATAGGGTGCGATCTTGACAGTTGTAGACGGTACATTGCAGGTGACGCTTTCGAAACGTCCTGCCGATAAAATCATCTTCCCGTCTCGCTATCCATGCATCAGTGCACGCTACCATGCACACAATCATGCATGCGTTCATCCATCCATCCCAGGCTGCCTCTCTGTTTGCCTTTCTATGCGTGTTTGCTTATCCATGTCTCTTTGTATTTCTATTTGTTCAGTACATCTACAAGTCTACCTTTATTTTTGACTGATTCAAAGAAATCGTTTTATGTGTTGATGTGACGCACATCCGTGCAAGTAACTTGAGCCAAACGCATATAAAGTCTCAGAACCAACTGTCACATTGGTCCAGTTCAGAGGCATTACTTTATCTAACCAATATGGTTTGTCACTGCCACCCAGCGGGTGCTGTAGTCGACATGTGTGCGGATCACTCAGCTGCTGCGTACGGTTCACACGATAAGCCAGCCGAAAGGAACTGACAAAAAACTTTGGTTTGATAAAACTGTAACGTCCCAGAAACTGTAACCTCTCTTTGTGTACACAGCACTAAGAATTACGGAAATTAGAATTTATCTTAAAAGAATTAGCATGTGATAAGACATACCACCTGAATTCGTGTCCAGACTGCAACAAGAGTCTATTTCTTACAGGTTTACGTACACATCAACCTATTAGGATTAAACTTTTAAAGCCTAGCGGTAACTTTACATACCACCAGGTTTAACATTAACAAATTCTACGTGGTGCCCACATTGCGTTTATGTGTTTTGTACGGATCTCAGAACAAACAGCAACTTTTGCCTTATAAAACATCAAGAGAATGGTTTTTATAAAAGAAGTGGAGAGTGTTTACAGTGCGGTACGCACTGAGTCCTTATATAAAACAGATACGCCTCGTCTTTAAAGGGTTAAGTGTAACTATCAGTCTGAAATTTTCTACGACTCTTTTAACACAATGTCGAGAGTTTTCTTGTAGTGAAGAACCCCGCAGCAGACGCTACGGACGCACCGAACCCCGAAGGCATATTGTGCAGCCCTGTGATGAAGGTGATTAGTTTTTTTCTGTGTTTCCAGTTTAATGGAGCACCGGTGGAATGAAATTGACAGGGGAAAACCGAAGTTCTAAGGGGAAATGTGTCCAGTGCTACTTTGTCCACCACAAATCCCATATGGACCGAGCCGGGATAGAACTCGAACCTCCGCGGCGAGAGACCGGCGACTCACAGCCTGAGCCACGGTTTCGCCCCTGATGAAGGATTACTCCTCCAGGCCAGGATCCAGTATCGCCAGTTTTAACCCGTCAGTATATAAATTTCTCTCTTTCTTAGTCCTTCCCTCTCCTACCTACTTGTTCAGAGCAGGTGTCGAAGGTTTTTGTGATTTTATTTGATTACAATCAAGCACACACCACAGTCGACAGGACTCCTCTGGACGAGGGATCGGCCCGTCGCAGAGACCTCTATCTGACAACACAAATACTCACAAGAGACAAACATCCATGCCCCCGGTGGGATTCGAACCCACGATCCCAGCAAGCGCTCTGTCGCAGACCTACGCCTTAGACCGCGCGGCCGCTGGGATCGGCCAAAATATAATTTACATGTGATAAAGGCCTTAGGTGGTAATTTCATTTACACTAATTTACAGCCGAGATCTATGTGCCTTTGGTTAGTTAGCAAAGGGTAAAATTTGCCAAAGCAGAGAAACTTAACTTTGCCTAATTAACGATGGATGGAAATTGGAAGTTGACATAGACTGTTTCTAACTAGCAGCAAAGAAACGCTGGCCTTCTATTGGTTACTGACAAGTGGAGTCTAAATAAGTGCGATTAATGCGATGACGCTCTTTTGTTAGGCCGAATAACGACCAATCACAGTCCGTCACTCTTTAAACTTTTAAAAATAAAATATTTTAAAATTAAACTGTATGTTCATTTTAAGTGGTCATTCCGTTTGTAGCGAATTTCATTACAGGCAACACTTCAATTAACCCTTTAAAGAGGAAGCATATCTGTTTTACTTAAGGAATGAGTGCGTACCGCGCTGTAAACACTCTCCACTTCGGTTATAAAAACCAATCTCTTAATGTTTTATAAGGCAAAAGTTGCTGTTTGTTCTGAGATCCGTACAAAACACATAAACGCAATGTGGTCACCACGTAGAATTTTTTAATGTTAAACCTGGTGGTAAGTAAAGTTACCGCTAGGATTTAGGGTTAAAAACCGCCAATGGTGACCAGCGCGCAGACACACGAAGTATGATGGCTGCCATAACGTCTTTCCGCAATGGAAGAGGTATACACGGCTAAACACTCTACAATTTCTTGCTAGATCTTGTAAATACCTTTATTTATCCAAGCGTACTGTACCTGTGCATACCTGAATTAGATAATTCTTTACTTTTAAGGCTAGAAAGCCTTCAGAATGCTATGTTGTCGTCAAGTCACTCAGCAAGTGTGATTTAGAGTCTACTGTAGCATTGCGAAACTGATTTGCGGCTATATAAATGAATGAATCCACATATATTCCAGGATACATTTATGTCACTGTGGTGTAAACACTGAGGTAACGCTTTCATTAATTGACAGCTTGCTGCAATATGTGTTAATGTATGCAGAAAATAAAACATGCTAAGTCTCAGAGTGTAAGACAAATATTCGTTGACACTTTGTACAGGGAGATGTCTTTAACGACTAATCCAAATACGGCAGTTGGAACTTTAAAAGAGTACATGACGTCTTGTGTGCTGAGGAAATTTTAATTGAACATTTGTTCATTCACACAAATATTTCACAAAATATTTTTATAGCAGTCTATTTTTTAGAGTCCTGTTTTCTCACCTTATCGATCCGTGCTGCAAATCCTTTGTTAAATTTTTGTTGAGTTAATACATTTAATATATCTGTATATTTCTACATTTCGAAGTAAGAACCTGGTTAATTTACCTCTGCTAAATTCAGACAGCTTCCACGTTTTAAAATGTTTTTCAGTCTTAACTTTTTAAAACCTAGAGGTAATTTTACATGCGGCCAGGTTTAACATTAAAAAATTCTACGTGGTGCCCACATTGCGTTTATGTGTTTTGTACGGATCTCAGAACAAACAGCAACTTTTGCCTTATAAAACATTAAGAGACTGGTTTTTATAACCGAAGTGCAGTTTACAGCGCAGTACGCACTGAGTCCTTATATAAAACAGATACGCTTCGTCTTTAAAGGGCTAATACAAGGAATCTCACAAGCCATATACATATCTAGCCATCCACAGCCATGTGTCATTCCAAATCACCATTCACCTATGTTTCTCTCTCTCTATCTCTATATATATATATAAATATATATATTTTTCTGCCTGTCTCTTTCTCCGAGATCCCTTTCTCTATTTCGTCGGAATTGCTACCAATATTTTGAAAAATTTCCCGAGTCGAAATACGTTATTCTGCATCGTTCCCCCTCATGTTGGAATCTAAACGCAAAAACCTGTCCATACATTCTATAAACTCTAAAGGTCATATTAATTTACCTACATAGCACTTAACGCTGAAAGGCTTTATGGACATTCTATTTCAGATTTATTGGCCAGTTGAACAGAAGTTAGAAGTTGTGGCACCTGGTAAGGCACACAACAGGTGGGTCTGCGTATTCAGGACGAGGGGGGAGAGAAGTGGGTAGAAATGGAAGGACGTGGGGCATTGGAACGGGGACACACGTGCGGCTTGATGTACAAGTGGCAGAGTGGCAGAATGGCTTGCATAATTACCCCCCCACAATCGGGCGTGCACTGAGATATCTAGTACGAACAGTGCTTCTTCAGAAATCATTCGATTTAGTAATAGATTAAGTACCTTGACGTAAAGCATTTTGTAATCGTCAATTAGAAAGGATTTGTTACTGTAAGGAAGAAAAGTGTTAAATTTAAATGTGCATATAGTATTTCCTCCCCAGATTTTCCACGTTTTATTCTAAAGAAAATCACTTGGGTGCTCTTGTAGGTTTAGACCTATGTTGAAAGAAATCTGATTTTGCTCTCTATTCAGAGTGATGTAAATATAGGGCCGATACATCAGTCAAAGGAGTCCGTAGTACATCGCTGTGTCTTAAAAATGAACAATTTTGACCAACTAATAGTGCAGATACGTTCAGTGAAACTTCTTCATTTTTTAGCACAGTCCCAGATCTGCCACAAACAGTACGTGCCAGTACATGCTTCTAACCCGTGCTGATGCCTTGCCGTGCCTACAGCTGCACACAGTAGTGTCTCCATACACAGTACATGCTTCTAACCCATGTTGATGCCTTGCCGTGCCTACAGCTGCACACAGTATTGTCTCCATACACAGTACATGCTTCTAACTACAGTAATTGGGGAGTACAAGTTACGTTGATTCACTTCACTTATTTCATTAATACATTCTTTTCCCAATGGTGCAACAGCCCCCAGTGGGCCAGGGCCTCCTCATTATCGAGGCTTCACGATCATATTCAGACACACCACAGTCGGTAGGACTGCTCTGGAAGGGTGATCAGCCCGACGCACAGACCTCTACCTCAAAACGCACAACACTCACAGGAGACAGATATATATGCCCCTAGCGGAATTGAAACCCATAATCCCAGCAAGCGAAAGGCGGCAGATCTATGCCGTAGACCGCGCGGCCACTTGGATCGACCTTTCCTCGAGCAATATTTATATTTTCGGATATCAAATTGAGAAAAACTAATATTGATAAGTATTCCGCTACTGATTAGCCAATTAAATTACTCTTACAGTAAATAAACACGTAGGTTAAAGTTGCAATGTCGCAATAACCGGTCATCCTTAGCCAATTGAATAAATTTTGATGTTGAACGTCCCAGTTGGCGTATGTATACAAAGTATATACGAGTATTTCAATTCCTCAGCCATTTTTAACCCTGTAAAGACGAAGCGTATCTGTTTTATATAAGGACTCAGTGCGTACCGCGCTGTAAACACCCTCCACTTTGGTTATAAAAACCAGTCCCTTGATGTTTTATACGGCAAAAGTTGCTGTTTGTTCTGAGATCCGTACAAAACACATAAACTCAATGTGGGCACCACGTAGAATTTTTTGATGTTAAACCTGGTGGTGCGTAAAGTTACCGCTAGGCTTTAAAAGGTTAATGATTGTAATTAAACAGTACTGTTTAACCCTTTAAAGGCGAAGCGTATCTGTTTTATATAAGGACTCAGTGCGTACCGCGCTGTAAACACGCTCCACTTTGGTTATAAAACCAATCTCTTAATGTTTTATAAGGCAACATTTGCTGTTCGTTCCGAGATCCGTACAAAACACATAAACGCAATGTGGGCACCACGTAGAATTTTTTAATGTTAAACCTGGCGGTACGTAAAGTTACCGCTAGGCTTTAAAAGGTTAATAAAGCAAAGGAACGTGCTGGTCGTGACGGATTTCCTCTCTGAGGAATTGAAAGATATATCTTGCAATTGAATAAAAGTGACATTACCGCAGATTTCTTTATATTTTCTTATCGCTGACAGTATTTCATAACCTTTCAAGTATTTTCATGGTCACTCTCATCTCTGCTGTCTCATCCTTCTGATTTTACCCCAAAAAAATTTTTGAATAGTGCAAATAGTCACGGTCTAAGTAAACACAGCAGTTCTCACGGATATTAAATTCAATGTTGTCCTGGCAGACCCATATGGAACAAAAACCAGAAGCATCGAAGGATCTCCTGTGTATATTGTCATGGACTGACCCATTATTTATCCATGTTTCTGTGATTTCACGTCCGTTGTATTCAAGGGCGCCTCCTGAAGATATCTCTGTCGTACATCTGTCTACAACAGGACCTGACACACAGCTTCTATCGAAGAATTTTTCTACTGGACACTTTATATTATGCGTACCGTTCCTTGTGATACTGGGTCATTGTTCAATATAAGAAGACAGACACCATAACTTTTTAATATTCATTATAAAATTAGGAGACTACATGTTTCGACTGCATTTTGTAGTCATCTTCAGGCCGTTGTTATAAAAATGTAAAAGGAAAAGTTTTGCTTCTAATTGAGACCTCAGTTTACAAAATTCTAGTGAGTCATAAATAATATAAATAATATAAATAATATAAAATACAATGTTTTTAAAATCTACTTGGATTAATTACAATTGTAATTAAACTGTATTTAATTATATCCTTTAATATATTATAAATACAGTTTAATTACAATTTTAATTAAACTGTATTTAATTATATCCTTTAATATATCTTAAATACAGTTTAATTACAATTGTAATTAAATTGTATTTAATTATATCCTTTAATATATTATAAATACAGTTTAATTACAATTGTAATTAAACGGTATTTAATTATATCCTTTAATATATTATAAATACAGTTTAATTACAATTTTAATTAATCCAAGTAGATTTTAAAAACCCTGTACTTTATGTTATTTATGACTCACTAGAATTTTGTAAACTGAGATCTCAATGAGTAGGAAAACTTTTCATTTTACATTTTTATAACAACGGCCTGAAGATGACTGCAAAATGCAGTCGAAACATGTAGCCGCCTAATTTTATAACGAATACTGAAACGTTGTGCTGATGGTCTTCTTCTGTTGAATAATTATAGTTTTTCTAATGTCGAGAATACAGAATAAAAATTACTGTAAGCTCACTCCAATAAGTGGAAAAATCTCACAATAAATTGAAAACGAAAATAAGTAATTTAATGCAAAAAAACTCGTTAGAATTTTTTTCCTTCTGATTATGCATTTCATTTAAACTTAGCTACGTTGCATAATCACATCAAATACAGACGCACGTACCAATAAAACATGGACAGACGCTAATAATTCTTTCCTCTAATTTAGAAAGTCTTCTAACTTGCAAATACCAGCTTGTTTAAGAAGATAACATAAATTACAAAGCTAATCCTGTTAAACATGTTTTTAGGTGTGAATTTAATTTCCATCATAAAACAACCTCTACAACATTCAATAAAAAGAAAAGTGCTGAAACGCTCAAATTTGCACAAGATATTCAGATGGATTCAGCCAGCTTTTTTGCACTCTTAATTCTCTTGACAATAACTATCTAACCAACTGTATTTTATTGTGGGGTTCTGATATTCACGTGTCTTAACCTTTTAAAGCCTAGCGGTAACTTTACATACCACCAGGTTTAACATTTAAAAATTCTGCGTGGTGCCCACATTGCGTTTATGTGTTTTGTACGGATCTCAGAACAAACAGCAACTTTTGCCTTATAAAACATTAAGAGACTGGTTTTTATAACCGAAGTGGAGAGTGTTTACAGCGCGGTACGCACTGAGTCCTTATATAAAACATACGCTTCCTCCTTAAAGGGTTAATGCATGTAAATTTGACGTTACACATACTACTGTTTGTCACATACACCTTCCCTCAACCTAACCTCCGGATAAAAATCAACTTCTACACTTGGTTCACAAGCGAAATTAGCGTAGTGAAAGGAATCACAATTTTTTATGGCGCAACAACCAATAGTGGGCCACGGCCTCATCACTGTCGAAACTTCGCGATCACACTCAGGCACACCACAGTCGTCAGAACTTCTCTGAACGAGTGACCAGCTCGTGGCAGAGGCCGCTACATACCCAACACACAATCATCACAAGATACCAACATCCATGCCCTCATCAGCATTCGAACCCGCGATCCCAGCAATCGAGCGGCCGCAGACCTACGCCTCAGACCGCATGGCCACCGGGATCAGCTGTACTTTACTCAGAACCGTTGATGATTTAACACCGTCTTTAGTTTATTCGCTGACGGATTTGGGTCAAATTTGGGGCGATAAATCATCACATAATTCTTTTCCGCATTTACGAATTTCGCGAAGATAGTATGGTGGAAGCCATATTTGATTTCACGGCATAAATTAAAACTCGTCCGTATTTTCCACATTTTTGAGCCGACTCGAATAAAATGCAGTGTGCGAGAAGTGCACAGAACATCAGTGAGTTGGTGTGAGTTCGGTCAAAATACGCGCAGTGGAAGGCAAAATTTACTTCAGGATATAAAATAATTTAAATCCACACTTTCGAACATTTATTTCTCGAACTGAGTGACTCTCTACAGGTAAAGTCGTCACGTAATGCTTATCGAGTTTATTAGGTTCAGCGCAAGGCCGCCCTGAGATGTATGCAGCCTAATTTTTGTTATTCCTGTGTCATTAAACAATAGTATATTTCAAAAGCAAAGAACGCTTTTCTGTGGGCCTGGATAGCTCGGTCGGTAAAGCGACTCGCTACGTACTGGGTGGTCCGGGTATCGAATCCCGCTGGGAGGCGAGATTTTCCTCACCGTCCAGACCGGCCCTACGGCCCACCCAGGCTCTTGTGCAATGGGAAACGGGTCATTCCCGGGGGTAAAGCGGCCCGGTCGTAGCGCTGACCACCCACCCCATCTAGCACCGAGGTTAAAGAAAGAGTACAGTTATACCTCTACTCATCTCCGGGCCATCATAGCCAGTTCAACGATGACCTTTTCAAGAACGCCTTGCTAAATTCCTCACACCATGTCACGAAGTACAGTACTTTTTATCGTTTTCGCTATGAATTTCACGCTCAGTAATGTTTATAATAAAAGATACTCATTAACCCTTTAAAGACGCAGCATAAGTACTCAGAGCGTACCGCGCTGTAAACACTCTCCACTTCGGTTATAAAAACCAGTCTCTTAATGTTTTATACGGCAAAAGTTGCTGTTTGTTCTGAGATCCGTACAAAACACATAAATGCAATGTGGGCACCACGTAGAATTTTTTAATGTTAAACCTGGCGGTACGTAAAGTTACCGCCAGGCTTTAAAAGGTTAATCCTTCTGTTGCAGTTCTGTAATCAAGCTGTGTTACGATTTATTAAATGGTAGCTGCTCAACTGTTGCTTTGGCCTCAGCGCACAAATCATAGAGAACATAGCCTGGCGTAATTATGGAAAACAGAATGTGAGGTTACGGGCCTAAGAGCGCCTTTTCGTGAATCCGAAATGAAGGTGGGCAAAATGAACACTGAAAATCTTCAGCTGAATTATGACCGGTTTTGAAACACGCATGCAATTAAATGACTTGTGTTCTGCATATGACATCATAACGAAAGGCCCTTCGAAGCATTTCTTAAGTTCACGAAATTCTTTAATCAGGGTTAAAACGAAGCGTGATCCAAACTGCCTATCCTTTATTGTGTGCCATTTCACTGATCTGCAATGATTGTAAAATGCAGTACAAAGACACCTAACCTTTTAAAGCCTAGCGGTAACTTTACATACTACCAGGTTTAACATTAAAAAATTCTACGTTGTGCCCACATTGCGTTTATGTGTTTTGTACGGATCTCAGAACAAGCAGCAACTTCTGCCTTATAAAACATTAAGAGACTGGTTTTTATAACCGAAGTGGAGAGTGTTTACAGCGCGGTACGCACTGGGTCCTTATATAAAACTGATACTCTTCGTCTTTAAAGGGTTAAAGGCTAGTCTAAAAAAATTCGAGATTATCTTACAGCCATACTCACCACACTAATTTACAATAAATTAATTTAGCCTTATCTAGAGGCCTACAGCCGCATTATATCCAACTAGCGCTCCACGCGGCCAATCCGGAAACTTTTGTCTCGCACTTCGTGTACAATCTTCAACGCTGTACAAGGTTCTTCAAATGTTTACCCACTCACCATAAGATTATGCTTCCATTCAGTTCACCGCTATAGCCCATGACGTATGCCATTTAAACAGTGTTGTAGGGTACTTTATGATGAATCAACCAATCGATAATTCAAACGTTCCGAATACTCTTTATTCAAAGGCTCTGTTTTCCTCACAGATGTACCAGTCGTTGTGCCGCAGAAAAACATTCTTGCACCACAAATTTGGCACTAGATTTAGAAGGCCATGGCTTCACTGAAATATAAATTGAGGAGAGAAAAAAAAAAGAAAGGAAATAGAAAGACAGACTGCGAAATTGGAAGGAACGAAGGATGGAAACGTACATGTACAAAGGCAGGAAAAAAGGAAGACATACAGACAAATGAAAGAGACGAAAGCAACGTGAAAGAAAACAAAAGAATGAGGAAGATAAGAAAACAAATTACCGGCGTATAAAATTCGTTAAACAATGGTGGACAGTGGTGCGTATTAACCAGTTCTTTCACAAATGATAAAATCAAGCACTTCAGTACTTTTCTACACACCCCAACATGTTTCGATGCCTTAATGCATCATCTTCAGGGGCCACTACATTTAAAACACACTTAAAACACACAAACACTTAAAACACACAGCACATTTTTTAAATTTTTAAAATTTAAAAATTTAAAAACTGTGCTGTGTGTTTTTAAATTTTTAAATTTTTAAAATTAAAAATTTAAAAAATGTGTTGTGTGTTTTTAAGTGTGTTTTTAAAATGTAGTGCCCCTTGAAGATGACGCATTAACCCTTTAAAGACGAAGCGTATCTGTTTTATATAAGGACTTAGTGCGTACCGCGCAGTAAACACTCTCCACTTCTGTTACAAAAACTAATTTCTTAATATTTTATAAGGCAAAAGTTGCTGTTTGTTCTGAGATCCGTACAAAACACATAAACGCAATGTGGGCACCACGTAGAATTTTTTAATGTTAAACCTGGTGGTACGTAAAGTTACCGCTAGGCTTTAAAGGGTTAAAGTTTCGAAACATGTTGTGGTTTGTATAAAGGTGTTTAAGTGTTGGATTTTATCATTTGTGTGCCAGTTGGTTATCAGTACGTATCATATACAGTATGGACAATGTTAAACTGTGAACACTTTATACTCTGAACGTGATAAACACTTACGGAATCATTACTTAGGAGACTTTTGTACAAGCCTGTTTTGCTTACGTCATCAGCAACGACTTGTGCAAATCGTCGTTCCGCACACATAACACGATAGCAATGCTTCCCCAAGAGAGAGTTTGCGTTTTGTCAAGATGTGTGCTTATCGGCTGGCGAGCTTTGAAGGCGCCGGCTACAGTAAGCTGTTTCAAAAGGTGCTTCACAGCAAAATTACTTAGTAATGGTAAGACCTGACACTGACGCGTTACGTCATGCCTTCCATACATTGTCAAAGTGTTCACAGGTTACACCGTGTCCATAGCAAGACACGGCTGTTTCTGCTTTGGCATGCGGCCTGTTTGGCTCTGCCAGATTTTTCAACTTTATCTTATAAACGACACGATTTTCCAAAACCGTTTACAAAACATCAAATGGGTGTTTTGATTTTCTCTAGAAGTATGTCTGAAACATTTCTCATTCTAAGAATAATTCGGCGAGATATCATAAATGCACGTAGGTCTTCATATGCCAACCCCAGTGGCCGCGCGGTTTGCGGCAGTTCTCTTGCTGGGATTGTGGGTTCGAATCCCGCGGGAGGCGTGGATGTCAGTCTCTTGTGAGTGCTCTGTGCTGTCTGGTAGAGGTCTCTGAGTCGGGCTGATCATTCATTAAGAGGACACCTACCGAGTGTGTGTGTGTGTGTGTGTGTGTGTGTGATCCAGTAACCTCTACAGTGAGACGGCCTAGGTTCAAGTTGGACTGCTGCATATGAAAGGAAATTTCTTCACGTAAAGTACCCGTTATTGTTATCGGATTTTAATGAAACTTGAATTCTGTCGACAGAGTTTTGGAAAAAAAAAACTTCAAATATCAAATTTAATGAAAATCGGTCTAGTAGGAGGCGAGTTGCTCCATGAGGACAGACAGACAAAGGGACGGACAGACTGACGGGTACATATGGCGAAACCAACAGTCGCCTTTCTCAGTTTTTCGAACGAGCCCAGAAACTGAAAATGTGGGACAAACGGTGGCCAGTTTTAAGGTGGCAGTAAGCTATATACTTGGCCAGACTAGAACACCTACTGACAGAAGTCAGCCAGGAGAGCGGACTTCATTTAACCTTTTAAAGCCTAGCGGTAACTTTACGTACCACCAGGTTTAACATTAAAAAATTCTACGTGGTGCCCACATTGCGTTTATGTGTTTTGTACGGATCTCAGAACAAACAGCAACTTTTGCCTTATAAAACATTAAGAGATTGGTTTTTATAACCGAAGTGGAGAGTGTTTACAGCGCGGTACGCACTGAGTCCTTATATAAAACAGATACGCTTCGTCTTTAAAGGGTTAAATGAAAGGGGAGCGTGTGTTATGGTGGAACGTATACGCGAAGAATTAGTTTAGTGTTGGCCCATCTCTAGTGAAAGCAAGAGGGGCCATGCTGAACACCTGTAGATGAATTTGAAGCATTTCCTCATGAATCGGTTTCATGCCATTGTTTTTTTCCGTATTTTAACAACATTTTATTAAAAATTTCAAGTTTATTTTGGTCCACCCTAGAATAATTTCGAAGACCACTTCATGAAAATATTAATGTCCTAATGTATTGCCATGGATGTATACACACTATGCCGTTCAACATTACCTGAAATTAATTTTTAATAGAATCCACCCACCTCTAATATTTATTTCACGCTTCAACCGCTACGTTCATGAGATCTTCGCTCTTCTTGGATATTACGCTCCGTCGTATGGTAATTGTCTACCGACGTTTCGGGACAACGTATCGGTCCCATCTTAAAGGGTCAAGAGTCCTTCAAGATAGGAAAGACTCGTTGTCCCGAAACGTCGGTAAACTATTACAGCACGAAGCCATGTAATAACCCCAGAACAGCGCAGGCCTCACCTCTAATCTGGTTACAAAATGCATACGGACAGACAGACAGACAGAAGGCAGAAAAAGACGCTATAAACAGCTACTGTCAAAATATTTCACAATCAAAACCATACTTTTTATCTAAACAAAGCAAATATTTTTAAGCACCCTGTTAAGACAGTGTTAGTAAAATTTACGAACCACAAATAATTTTAAATCCATAACGCCTCTTTTGTCTATACTCACTCTGTCTGTACAATTGAAATATAGACACGCGGGTTGTAAAATTATTGCTAATAAAATTATACAGAAAACATTAACACGTTTTTAACTTATCGTACCTCGTTAGAGTCAATTGTTACTCCGCTGAAGTTGTATATATGTCAACGCCCCTTGTGAATTATAACTAAATCGAGAACCTGAGGCAAATAAACTACCGTATATAGTCCAAGAGAAACAAGATGCAGGAAGCTCACCTTGCAAAATATTGCCAAGTGTGAGATTCTTTATTGCAGTTTCTAGTCTTGCGCACTACGTAGTCGTTAAGAACCATTTCACAAATAGCCCAGGCTACTAGTTCTCAAATCTTCTGGCAAAGTTTGTGGGTGGCAGAACATAAAATCTAATTATTTCAGACCATAAATTGGTACTACAGGTAGCCCTAAACAGGAGGTTTAGCATTTTAGAATAGACAATGGTCTCTTAAGGGCCTTTACTTTAAACGAACGTCCCTCAAATGTTTACGTACCAGTTGTCGATATTGTGTTCAGATGTAGTAACTTTTTGAACGAAATAAGCTGGGTGGAAGTGTTTATAATTTATTGGCAAGGGCAAAAGTTTCAAGATGTCTCTGAATAGCAACATTAACGTTCATCATCTTCGTGGGGGCTGCGCGCGCTTAAAGTAACAGCCTCCATATTCTCGTAAACGAAGCAAACAGAGTGGGTGCAAATTTTATCTGCTACGCGTGCGTGAGTAGAGGCCTATCTTCTCTCGTTATAGAATTTCTACGTAAAACACAAACATCTGCCACAATAGGATATTACTTTGAGAATATCCTATTATGTAAACAAGAAAACACTGGATTTAAAATGTGGTTTAACATAAGCTGTTTCGTAAATTAGGCAAATACTGTAAGCAAACTTCTGAGGTGAGACGCGTGAATTGTTGCAATGCTGTTGCCATCAAAGTAAGGACTGTCAAAGTCCTGACAGATTTTAAAATAAAGGATATTCTGGAAGATATTTTTCCTTATTTACGGGCTTCCTGTCATGGCTCATGCTGTCATTAGGCTGCATCTTGCCGGGAGGATCAAGTTCGATTCCAGGCCCTTCTACATAGTAT
This sequence comes from Coptotermes formosanus, assembly GCA_013340265.1. NCBI lineage: Eukaryota > Metazoa > Arthropoda > Insecta > Blattodea > Rhinotermitidae > Coptotermes > Coptotermes formosanus. The sequence continues at coordinate 166,556 of BLKM01000869.1, read as the reverse complement.
TTGTGGCCGACAAAGTTGGACCGGGATAGATTTCTGTCCCAATATTTCAGTTTTCCTCTGCCAGTATCATTCCACCAATGCCCCTTACTAATACATATTTCACGTATCTCCGACGCTATAGGTCTTTATTATAATTGACAGCGTCGTTAAACAAACACGTCTCTGTTTCCAATCTATTCCTACGCTTACTATTTGATATATCGATATACTAACAGTAATCAATCATTGTTTTAAGTAACTCGTTTGTGTTTCTACCCATGACATAATACATTACATATGCCAAACACATTAATTCTGCTACATGTGTAATTTGCATATTAAAAGAAAATAATTATATTATGCAACATTACAGTATCTGTCTTTAAAACCCTTATAAAACCAGCTTCAAACTACAGATGAAAGCCCTTGGCCTACTGAAGGGTGTGTCAGAAAACCACGTGTTGCTAAGATATTAACAGTTATGATTTTAAGAAACTAGAAGGTCACACTAACCATTCAAAGTAAAACTGTAATTGTAAGTACCACTGCTGTAGTCTTTAAGCCTTTAAAGACGAAGCATATCTGTTTTATATAAGGACTCAGTGCGTACCGCGCTGTAAACACTCTCCACTTCGGTTATAAAAACCAGTCTCTTAATGTTTTATAAGGCAAAAGTTGCTGTTTGTTCTGAGATCCGTACAAAACACATAAACGCAATGTGGGCACCACGTAGAATTTTTTAATGTTAAACCCGGCGGTACGTAAAGTTACCGCTAGGCTTTAAAAGGTTAAAGACGAAGCGTATCTGTTTTATATAAGGACTCAGTGCGTACCGCGCTGTAAACACTCTCCACTTCGGTTATAAAAACCAATCCCTTAATGTTTTATAAGGCAAAAGTTGCTGTTTGTTTTGAGATCCGTACAAAACACATAAACGCAATGTGGGCACCACGTAGAATTTTTTAATGTTAAACCTGGTAGTATGTAAAGTTACCGCTAGGCTTCAAAAGGTTAAACCGCCTGCATTATGCCACATAACCATATGTTTATGTGTGTTGTAAGATTGTTAGAATAAATACACTTATTTCTCTCAACAACATAGAAGGGCTCGCCATTATAATTGAAAATGTCCTCTACTCTCATTTAGGCAAAAGCTGAATTTTGATAAACTTAAGTGTCAGCGGCTGCAGTTACAACATTTCTGTGTCATAGCCCAGCAATGTGTTTTCTACGCAGGTATGACTAAAGGGGCCAAGGGAATTAAGTTCGCCTTGAGCGCAAATATTGTACTTTAGTCAGTTTTTTGGTTTATTTGGCTGCTTGGAACGTCAGCTAGAAATTAACAAACATTCTAAGTAGAGTTATTCAGGTTAATTGCACGACAAATCATACTGTTGTGTTTTTATCACTAAAATAAATAGCTGTAGGCACTGGAATTTTTCGCTTTTGAGTCCATGTGGTATAGTCTATATTCCTATAAAAAACGAACAGAAATTTAAGCCAACTAAGACATTATGATGGATTTAGGTTTAACATTTATTTGAGCTTTCTTGAAAGCTTTCACATGACAATAGCCCCACACGGTAGTATTGTTTTCCAGATTATTAAGTATGATATATTTTTGTTTCACATAAGGGGAAGAGACAGACATTTTACAAAAGATTTTCAGATTTATTCCAGCTATTTGAAGAGTGACATCGAATTTACAATTTAAAATTTGAACGACAGTTTTTGAACTACTCTCACGTCATGTCCCTCACTGAATGAAATATTGGCACAAATAAAAATTGCCCATTTGGAGTTAATGCTATGATTAATTTCGACAATAATATTTTTGGGCTCAATCATACTCTTAACTTCAAACGTGAAATTTTTTAGCCGTACCACTATTACGATTGAGTTAAAAAATAATATTTTTGAGCTCAATCATAATATTAACTCCAAATGAACAATTTTTGAGTTGTGTTACTATCGCATTCATTAAGCGATTAGTAATATTTTAAGGAATATGTTCAGACTATAAACATTTATCACTTAGTCACAAGAACTGGTTGTAAAATTTTAAATTTATTTTTGTGCCATCACGGTAGACATATCCCTACGGGCTTATTGCTGTGTTTCGTATCACACGTGAATAACACGCTTTATATACAAAACCTATACTTTCTTATGTCTGTATTCCTTGCCCAATGTCATTTACAAGGAAGTCACAGACAACAGCCATGTATTTTACAAGCAGCTACTGTAAAACCCAGCAGAACAGCTGTCAATAACGTACTTACTCTTCTGCTTTATACCAAATTTGTTTGTAAGCAACCTCACACAATATTGCTACTGTGGATTTTCCTCATCCGATTGTAGGTCATGTTACAAAATTTACTGTACAACAGCAACATTTAAACATATTAACATACTTTTATTAAACTGGGATGATATTCTAACACGAACCGTGACCCAGAACACTTGTTTATATGACCCCGCTGTTCAGTTCCTTGAATGTGGTCACATTTTTGCTGTGTCCAGACGGAATTTAAGAGAACCACACTTGAGCAAACCCACTCCAGATGCCACAAAAGTGTACCAAGCTCCATAAAGGGTGTATATATTCTAACTAACTAACTAACTAACTAACTAACTAACTAACTAACTAACTAACTAACTAACTAACTAACTAACCAACCAACCAACCAACCCACTAACAAACAAACAAACAAACAAACAAACAAATAAACAAACTAACTAACTAACTAACTAACTAAATGACTAACTAACTGACTAACTGCAACTAATTCCAAGGGAGTAGAGTCCTTCCTGAGAAGCTAACAGGTTCTCAGCTAATCAAGAAATTCCCCGCATTTTATGGAGACCGAAGGTTCATTACCGCATTCACAAGATCCTGACACTTGCCCCTATCCTGAGCCAGATCAGTTCAGTCCATGCCTCCCCATTCCACTTCTGGAAAATCCATTTCAATACTAAAATCTCATCCACGCCTAGATCTTACAAATGGACCCTTTCCTCCAGGTCTCCCCACCAAAACCTTGTCATGAACTCCTCGTGTCCCCCATATGTGCTATATGCTCTGACAATCTAATTCTTAGTGGTGTGATCACAGTCTGTATATTGTTACCAGTAGCGCATAAAGGAACCAGGATTTTAGTCTCCTGACTCATGTATGTCCTACTGGTAACATATACAGACTGTCCTGTGCATCACGGAAGAAAGGAGAATATTATTTGCACTTCTACCGGACGGGTTTTAACCCTATAAAGACGAAGCGTATCTGTTTTATATAAGGACTCAGTGCGTACCGCGTTGTAAACACTCTCCACTTCGGTTATAAAAACCAATCTCTTAATGTTTTATAAGGCAAAAGTTGCTGTTTGTTCTGAGATCCGTACAAAACACATAAACGCAATGTGGGCACCACGTAGAATTTTTTAATGTTAAACTTGGTGGTATGTAAAGTTACCGCTAGGCTTTAAAAGGTTAATACAAAAATGAATACATTGTGTCTTCTGAATGTGGTTATGGTAACTTGTAATTTATGTTGATAAGAAATATAAATTTAGTGGAATGCACATGCGTTCAGAGCAGGAATGCAAAGACGCATGCGTGCACAGCAGGGAGGCCAACGATGTGCGTCATCACGTAACGTGGTCGTTAAGTGTCCGAGATAAAAAAGACTGGCTGGGCAATATTCCGTGCAATTGTCCAGTCTCAGATTTAATGAACATCCCGTCAGCGAGTTTAGAGTTCTTATGGATAGACGGAGAGCCAGAGCAATTTTGATATAAATTTCGCAAAATTAATGTACTTCCTGCCAGCCTTTAACCTTTTAAAGCCTAGCGGTAACTTTACGTACCACCAGGTTTAACATTAAAAAATTCTACGTGGTGCCCACATTGCGTTTATGTGTTTTGTACGGATCTCAGAACAAACAGCGACTGTTGCCTTATAAAACATTAAGCGACTGGTTTTTACAACCGAAGTGGAGAGTGTTTACAGCGCGGTACGCACTGAGTCCTTATATAAAACAGATACGCTTCATCTTTAAAGGGTTAAAAAATTCTACGTGGTGCCCACATTGCGTTTATGTGTTTTGTACGGATCTCAGAACAAACAGCAACTTTTGCCTTATAGAGCATTAAGAGACTGGTTTTTATAACCGAGGTGGAGAGTGTTTACAGCGCGGTACGCACTGAGTCCTTATATAAAACAGATACGCTTCGTCTTTAACCTTTTAAAGCCTAGCGGTAACTTTACATACCGCCAGGTTTAACATTAAAAAATTCTACGTGGTGCCCACATTGCGTTTATGTGTTTTGTACGGATCTCAGAACAAACAGCAACTTTTGCCTTATAAAACATTAAGAGACTGGTTTTTATAACCGAGGTGGAGAGTGTTTACAGCGCGGTACGCAATGAGTCCTTATATAAAACAGATACGTTTCGTCTTTAAAGGGATAAAGACCTGAGGATTGGTAGCAGACTTGAAGAAAATTTAGATGAAATAAGTTTAGTACGTGATCTCAAGTTTTCAAAGCTGTGTTCGAAGTCTTCTGGGAATTTGTGCTTTTTTGACTCATAAAAGACAGGCAGTGTAAGCATAAAGTAACATTCAGACGCGGTCGTATAACCTCTGTTACTGCAGAAAAGCAATAAGTATTACATATTCTGAGTGTGTGTCTGTAGCCTTAGTTATCCAGCATGCAAAGCGCATGCGCCGTATTATATTGTCCTCTGTGGCCTGTCCGGCTGTACCATATTTTTCCACATTATCTGATAAAGGGCAGGATTTTCGAAAAAAAAAATGATTGAACATAAAATGTATGTTTTCATTTTCTGTACAAATTTTTCCTGAAATATTTCCCATTTTCAGAAAATTCAGCTAGAAATTATCATAAATGTACATAAGTCTTTCTGTAAAGTACCCGTTATTCTTGTCAGATATTAATGAAACTTCCATTTTCTCGACAGATTATCGAAAAAATATTGAAATTAGCAATTCCTTGAAAATGCGTCCATTCGGAGCCGAGTTGTTTAATGCGGACAGAGGGACGGACATGATGACGCTAATAGCTGCTGCTGCAATTTTGCAAACGCGCCTAGAAACTGGCGTACACTGAGTGTGAAAGTGATTCGGGGTCAAAGTTAATTCCTTTTCATTTCTTCATGACCTGGTGTTTTGTAAACAACTTTAACACACCGAAGTGCTTAAAAGTTTTCCACTTACGTGGTTCGACATTGCAGATGACTCAAACCCAAACACGTAACAACAAATTAAATTTGTCCCCCAATTTTACCTACTTCAACAAAAACAGCATGACGAGCGGACGGACGGACGGTGAGTTTTACACACCGTGTCCATACATATTTTTGTGTGCTCCGTCTTTATTCTGTCCACGTAACCGTGATTCACATGACGTTTATTTTGCAACTTGATTGTGTCCGGAAAGTACGAGCTAGGCGCCTGCTTGCATGCTTCGCAAATTGTTATTCATTTATTTATTTATTTTGAATAGAAATGACACGAGTGAACTGGCCTATCAGTTTTTCCAAGAGATTCCCAAACAAGACGTGTGATGATAATGGCGATGATATGACCATGATGGCGGCGATGACAGTATTGTACTACTACTACTACTGCTGCTACTACTACTACCACTACTACTGCTACTACTACTAGGAGTAATAGTCGTCGTCGTCTTTAGTAGATACGAATAAAAAATAATAAACTTGTTGATATACCAGCAATGAAGGCGTATAGCGAAGTGGAGGTACAGCTTCAATCATTGTTAACCTTGACACTACACATAGAAGAGGGGTCAGCCTTATGTTTTCTGCTACATTAACCCCGAAGAAGACTCTCCGTTACCCATTGAATAAAAGGTTGGTAGGACCCCACAGAAAGTCTGGACACACTTAGTAAAATACACTTACTACTGTACACGGGCTCAACAAAATAATAATAATAATAATAATAATAATAATAATAATAATAATGGAAAGCTCTAAGGGGGACAGACCAATGAGATTCGACAGCCAGCAGGGGCATAAGAGATCTCTTTTCTTTGTCCCATTCTTGGGACTGGCTCTGGGGCCCATCCAGGTTGTAACAGTGGCTTTGATTCGTGGGGAGTACCATCAGCCACGCCCCTACATCTAGTGCAGAAGTTAAGGAAGCGGGTCTTTCGCACGTATAAACCGATACACCACAAGGAAAAGTAGGTTAAGATAATTGAGTCTAAAGCCTTCATCATCTTTGTTCTCGTGTTGTGTAATTGTAACACTGCGCTACTTGTGCCACTCTTGCGATGCTGTAGCGTCGTGACGCACTTGTATGTCCTGGAGCAATAATTTAAACACAGAACACCTCCAGAGATCTCCGAGGCGAAGACAGTTTCTTGTGCTGGTAAAGCTATCATCTGCAGCTAACATTATTTTCCGCTGGCAATACATTCAGTTCGTATCGAAATGGAACACACCTGAAAAACATTAGAATGTTCCGGGGTTTAACCTTTTAAAGCCTAGCGGTAACTTTACATACCACCAGGTTTAACATTAAAAAATTCTACGCGGTGCCCACATTGCGTTTATGTGTTTTGTACGGATCTCAGAACAAACAGCAACTTTTGCCTTATAAAACATTAAGAGACTGGTTTTTATAACCGAAGTGGAGAGTGTTTACAGCGCGGTACGCACTGAGTCCTTATATAAAACAGATAAGCTTCGTCTTTAAAGGGTTAAGGATCTCACAATTGTGGCTATGGAAATAGCTGCTTTCTGGAATGTGAAAACGTGTAGTTTGATATATGTGTATTTCGGCCTCTATACTTTGGACAACAAGGGGGCTGGTTTGAGGAGAACATCGCGGTGCGTTGTTCTTTAGCTTAGCGTATTGTGTGATGCTTAAGAATAGAAACGACTGTACATGGCTATATACTCTAATACCCAGTAATGTACAATCTTTCAAAAAATTTGGACGTCACCTCAAATTTCTCGACGCCGGAAAGCTCACGTGATAGAAGTTCCATAATGGGGACCAAAAAATATTTGGCACCACAGTAAAAAAAATTCTAGTCGCCACTTCGACTTGGCGCAGGGATTTGTGCACCCTTGCTTTTACGTCTCCTGTGGAGTCCCCATTAACCGTCAAACAAGGAGGTGGCTGGATCCCAGAGCCGGTCTGCACGTCATGAGGGAGACAGAAACTTCTGTCCTCGAGGAAATCTAATCCCTTTTCTCGGATTTCCTAACCGTAGTTAACTATGGAGAACGAGACAGATCTCCTTTTGCAATAAATGCGCACCAAAAGTAATAACGAAGACCTATGATGACGATAAACGCTTTTAGAAACCATATGGATGAATAGGATTAGCCTCGGGACACAGCAAAGATGAATGGAATCAGGATGTGCTATTGGTTCAGGTATTACGTAAAGTCCATGGCGTCTTGAACGTACAATAGGGGCCAGATTGTGGGGATCCATAACTTCCTCGTACAAATACATGAGTGAAGAGTTTGTGTAAACATGGCGATGAAGGCAGGTGTACTGCGCCTTACCTAACTGGCTGTGTCAATATTTGCACTTCAGTGCTCGAAGCCAACATTTGCTTAATGATCTTTCACTTAAAACGGAGATTTGTCCTTCTATAGACTAAACACCTAACCCCTCCCCCCCGCCACCACCACCTTCCTAGAAGAAGGACAAGAAGACTGGAGAGATGTACATTCATACAAGTTCTTTACTCTAAACTCAAATTCAAGGTTCGTGCCTCAGGAAAAGTCAGGCCAGAAAGACACACGCCAGTGGAATACATATTTTTACAAGCACCTCATTTTTTTGGCCAATCTCAATAAAGAATTGACCTTGGTGTGGTTATTAATGTACACAGAAAACCACTGTTGTAGCAAATATAAATGGAGTACGAACAGAAATTGTTTTCCTTTTATTTGGTTAAAAATTTGTACCTAAGTTTTTGAACTGCACGCGATTATACTCTACTCATAATATAATATAATATAATATAATATAATATAATATAATACAATACAATATAATATAATATAATACAATATAATATAATATAATACGTTTTTCTCACTACAAGGTTTCTGTAGACAAATTCACGTTTGACGTAAAGCAAGAATAATTTTTATCTATTAGAACGAGAGGGAGAAACGTAGAATTTCGTCACCAATACTTAATACCTGTTGGGTTCGTTCTACGGTTTTGTACCTGTTTCTTGTGGCCGCCCGCAATATTTCTTGACAAATTCTTCTTGTGCTAAAAGCCCCATTTCATAAAGACGTATGTAGGAACGGAGGTAAAACCACACGCATTCATACTCCTTTGAACAGTTGCAGGGTGGTCATTCTCAGTTTTGGCCTCACAACCCCCAAGGAGGAATAAAGATTACCAATTGGACGCTAGGCGTGGTGGCCCCTAGATTTGGGGAACAGAAACCACGTGATAGAGTTATTAGCGATTGACCCTATTTGCTGAAACACGTCAGCTCGCAGGTCCCCTGCTAGCAATTTTCTTTGAAATCCTTTTAATAATTTGTGTCATAAGACATGCGAAAGAAAGACACGACCTTTCTCCCTGGAGTTTATTCCATGCACTGGTGCACTCTGTAGAAACTCCTGTCACTATTAAGAAATAAAGGCGATTCAAACAGCAAAGCGCTGTTGAAAATGCAGAAGTCCTAATCGATTTATGAATCCACACAACACAAATCAGCAGGCAAGATACAAAGTGGTGATAAAGCAACAGAAGTTGTTTCTACGCGGTACAGGACCCACAGACGAGACGCGTGCTATATCTTCTTCTGTTTCTGTGTTAGGCTATAAATTAGCAACACGCGAAGACAATGGATTCTGCCGGAGGGGGGTCGGGTGAATTTCGGTACATAATGGAAGGTTTTCTGAAAATTATACAACAAATACGCCTTGCGTGACTACAGACGTGCCGCTGAAGGAATTCGCTTCTCGAAATATGTTAATAAAAGATATCGAAACAAAAATTCCAAATAAATTTTTCCTTTGCCATCTGTTTCAGTTCTTCCTCTGGCCTGTATTGATTCAGGATTAGCTTTTGGGTGTGAGGCACAGAATAGGGCCAGTGACGGCGAATTGGCAAAAACAAGACAAAACAGGACAGGACAGGACAGGACAGGACAGGACAGGACAGGACAGGACAGGAGAAGAGAAGACAAGACAAAGCAAGGCCAGAAAGAACCGATAAGGCAAGACAAGACAAGCCAAGCCAAAGCAAGACAAGAGAAGACAAGACAAGCGAAAGCAAGACAAGAGAAGACAAGACCAGGCAAGACAAGACAAGACAAAGCAGGGCAAGTCAACACAAGAGAATACAAGACAAACCAAAGCAAGACAAGGCAAGGCAAGGCAAGGCAAGGCAAGGCAAGGCAAGGCAAGGCAAGACAAGACAAGACAAGGCAAGGCAAGGCAGGACAAGGCAAGACAAGAGAAGACGAGACAAGGTAAAGCAAGATAAGGCAGGGCAAGGCAAGGCAAGGCAAGGCAAGGCAAAGCTAGGCTAGGCAAAATAAGACAAGACAAGACATGACAAAAAAAGACATTTAAGAAAAACATAAACATGCACCAACACCTCGAAATGAGATTCTGTCCTGCGAATATAGGCCTGCTGTTTAAGCAGCCTGTGGCCTAATGTGCCTGTATACTTGAAAACCAGTTAATGGCGGTACAACGAACATACTGAACACAAGGAACCCTTCGTTAGGTTTCTGTTGTAAAGGCAGAGGGGGAGTAGAGATATAGCTCCACTCATTTTTAGCCTCGGAACTAGAATAGTATGTCAGCCTCACGCCCCGGCCACTGAATCCCGGAGGGAAAGCCCCAGCTACCAGTTAAACTGGTGGCTGGATGGCACCGGAAAAGCGATTTGACATTACGGGGAAGAGAAAATGATCTTTCACATGCTGGGATTTCAACCCAGAATTGTCTACCCCGTAGCCCGGTTAATGTATTAATTATAATAAAGAGTAATTTCGAATATTCTTTCTGTTTGCAAGAAAAGACACATGTTTCACCCTTACGTGACGAAAAGTGGAGACAATTTTACAGTTTTTCAATTTCAAAGCAGTTTTATGAGGAATGTACTTTCCTTTTATATGTTTTGACAGCCCCAGTGGGCCAGGGCCTCCTCAATTTTGAGGCTTAACGATCACAGACACACCACATCAGTTAGGACTCCCCTGTACGAGTGATCAGCCCGACGCAGAGACGTCTATCTGACAACACACAACACCCCAAGAGAAAAACATCCAAACCCCAGAGGGACTCGAACCCACAATCCCAACAAGCGAGCGGCCGCAGATCCACGCCTTAGACCGCGCGGCCACGGGGATTGATTTGCGGAAGATACTGGGGCCTACCTTTTTTTTCGGAAACTCGGAAAGTAAAGGATCATGTGAAACATTAAGTGGGACAGCTTTAACTGGATTCGTCTGCTGCAGGAGAGCAGTCACTGATGTTGTTTTATAAAAAGCGTATAGCCTAAGGTTCCTTATAAAAAGCGTATAGCCTAAGGTTCCTTATAAAAAGCGTATAGCCTAAGGTTCCTTATATGCCTGAAAATCTGTGCAGTAGCTAAGTGACTGTTAGCTTCTGAAGAGGGACTGAACTGCATGTAGTTTGTAGGTAATATACATTTATCGGAGCCGAAAATATGTAAAGTAACTCAAAAGTATCTGGCCTACAGTGATCGAATACCAGAACATTGATAGGCTTACAGAAATCGAATACCAGAACATCGATAGGCCTACAGAAATTGAATACCAGAACATCGATAGGCCTGCAGAAATCGAATACCAGAACATCGATAGGCCTACAGAAATCGAATACCAGAACATCGATGGGCCTACAGAAATCGAATACCAGAACATCGATATTCTGCCCCGCAAAAGACGCCGTAATTACACTTTATAATTGCGTCCCCACAATCGCGAAAGCGTCGATTAACTTCGTCATGTCTGTCTGTCTGTCTGTCTGTCTGTCTGTCTGTCTCTCTGTCCGTCCGTCCGTCTGTCCGCTCCATCAGCGTGGTTCCCACTGGACGGATTTCCGTGAAATTTGATATGGGGAAATTTAATGAAAATCTATCGAGAAACTCCAAATTAGTTTAAAATCGGACAAAAATATAGGAAAATTTACATGAAGGCCTAAGAAAATTCATATTACTAACAGCAATAAGTTGGTCACAAAATGTTTCTGTTCAACACTGAACATTATAATACTGGTCACAGTGGCCTGCAGCGCAACAGTATACACAGCAGACACTGATGCGGTGTGACCGCAACAATGGCTGCTCGAACACGCCAGTACGTTAGGCCACACGTGCACAGACTCTCTTGTTTCTCTTACGCACTGGGGGCTGTCGTAAGTACAAGGTCACGAGCGAGATTACCAGCCCTGGTGCACACAACCTCGACAGCACAATACAACTTGCCATGTGATGTACAACACCACAACAATCTCCATCAATGCTTCAAACTACCATCATTTCTCCATTCCCTAGCAGAAAGGTACAAATTTTTACAACAATTTTTAAGTGAAATCTGATACGGGCCCAACATAAAGTCGTGGCTTGACACATGTCTGTCAACGACACAGGAAGCCAGCGGCGCATGCGAACAAAGCTGTAATTTATCCTACTTGCCTTACTTTACATAGCCGTCTCTTTGTTCCTTAGAATACACCAGTACCTAATATTACAGAGTGTATGCTTAGACGCGTCTGTCCAAGTCATACATCAGAAGTCACTGGATTAGCTACAGTATGGGCACGAGTTGGCGCGGTCGGTTGAGGCAGCGCGCTACAAGCTGGGAAGTCGCGGGTTCGATTTTTCATTGATTTAATCCTCCCGGTCGCATTATGACCTTGGGATGGACTCAGCCTCTAACAGAAATGAGTACCAGGTGTATCTTCTAGTGGGTAAAGGCGGGCTGTGCGTAGGGCTGACACCCTTGCCACCTTCATGTGCCGACTGTTTAGAAATTCTTGGAGCCTCAGGTTCTTGGAGGCCTAAAGGCCTTTCGAAGTCTGAAATGGGGTTGTTTATATATACGAATGAATATTAAATCGTCTGAAACAGCAAACATATCAAAGTACCTGGACTCCAAAAGCCAACAAAAAATTGTAATAGATGTATCTGACATCTTAGACACAGTCCAACACTTCAGGTTAAAAAGCTAACGCTTCGGAGACTGGATCTATTTCTTTGTTCAGGCGGACAGGGAGACAGAAAACCTACCCGGCTGGTGATACACGAACTCTAACGGTCCACCACGGCCGTGCCACGGCTCAGGCGGTTAGCCGCCTGCCTCCCACCGCGTACGCACGGGTTCGAACCCGGGTCAGTCCATGTGGCACAGTGGACAAAGTGGCACTGGGACAGGTTTTTCTCAGAGTACTTCGGTTTTCCCCTGTCAATTTCATTCCACCGGTGCTCCATTACTAGGAAAAAGGACAAAAAAGTAATAATCATCATCGTCATTTTCGTCACAGGGTTGCACAAGAAGCCTCAAGGCTGCCGTGCGTCCATAGCGTCTGCTGCGGGGCCCTTCACCACTAAAAAAAACGGTCCACCACAGAAGGCGAGACGTTTCCTTCTGCTACCTCAGGATGGAGAGAGATCCATTCCCCAAAAAATCAGGCTAAGACCTTTTTAACCTGAAACGACTGACTGTGTCCAAAATATAAGTCAGGTTAAACTAATGCTGTATGGATGACTGAATTAAGAAGTAAGATAAGATAGGCGAGGCATGTAGCATATATGAAGGGAATGAAGACTTAACCTTTTAAAGCCTAGCGGTAACTTTACATACGACCAGGTCTAAAATTAAAAAATTCTACGTGGTGCCCACATTGCGTTTATGTGTTTTGTACGGATCTCAGAACAAACAGCAACTTTTGCCTTATAAAACATTAAGAGATTGGTTTTTATAACCGGAGTGGAGAGTGTTTACAGCGCGGTACGCACTGAGTCCTTATGCAAAACAGATACGCTTCTTCTTTAAAAGGTTAAGTACTTAAGGGCGGACGACAGGGAAACACTGATACAAGGGTCAGAGACATGCCATGTGATGCAGTCAGTGCAATATGTTGCATACTGCACTAGGAATTACTGCTCGGTTTCCTCTCTGAGTCACAGTGCTAAGACATGCACCATACTAATGTAAAGACAAGAGCAGTTCCTCACGTTACGTGTGAGTGTTTTCCATGACAGCCTAGCACAGACACAAGTGTGTCGGAAACAAAACTATAAACACACAGGCCTAAAAGGCGTTCTAATAGAATATTACAGTCCACAGAGATGTGCCAATCCCAGTGGTCGCGCGTTCTAAGGTGTGGGTTTGCGGACGTTATCTTGATGGGATTGCGGGTTCGAATTCCACCGGAGGCATGGATGCCTACCTCTTATGAATGTTGTGTTGTCAGGTAGAGGTCCGTGATTGGGGTTGATCACTCGTCCAGAGGAATCCTACAGTGTGTGTGTGTGTCACTGTGTGTGCGTCACTGTGTGAGTGTGTGTCACTGTGTGAGCGAGTCACTGTGAGTGTGTGTCACTGTGTGTGTGTGTGTGTCACTGTGTGTGATCACGTGCAACAACAACCCTCTACACCTACAGTGAGTACGTAGAAAGAGGTCAGATTAAAAAAGAGAAAATAAATAAATAAATAAATAATACGTTATTTCTTAAAATTTTTACCTTCACTTGAAAGGGAATTTACGGGCAAAAATATGAAGGAAGAGTATTAAGAATGTGTCGCTTGAAGGAAAAAAATCATCGTACGTGCTTGGAGATACTGAAATGAACCTCCACGTGCGAATGTTTTTAATTTTATATGCTTACTTAAGAAGAACACGGTAACAAGTTCTGCTACGAATTTATTAAAATAAACACAAACCGATAAAAGGAAGACAGCAGTGCAAATAACTAAAGAGTTCTACTGCACAAAATGAAAGAAGGAGTCAAAACAAAGCTCACACAATCTAAAAGTAAGTGCTTTCACACACCTGACTGGTTTATTCACCAGCCATTTAACCAACAGCAATAAATATTGCGGTTGCATAAAATTTGGAAATTTATTTACCATATTAATATTAACTCTTAAAAAATCATACGATTCAATTTGTTATGACAGCCTATATGCTGACTGAGATTCATAACCTGTACTTACTGCATATATACGAGTACCTTACGCCTTATCTCCACACAGAACTAGTAGGTAATATTTTTAACCTGACTGTATTTATCTGTAACCCGATCCCAGTGGCCGCGCGGTCTAAGGCGTAGGTCTGCGGCCGTGCTCTTGCTGGGATCGTGGGTTCGAATTCCACCGGGGCATGGATATTTGTCTTTTGTACAGTGTTTGTACGTTGTCAGGTAGAGGTCTCAGCGACGGGCCGATCCCTCGTCCAGAGGAGTCCTACCGACTGTGTTGTGTGTCTGAGCATGATCAAGTGAAAATAAAAACCCTCGACACCTGCTGTGAACAAGTGGGTAGAAGAGGGAAGGACTGCGAAACGAAACGAAACGAAGATTATAATTAATTGTAGCTACGAAACCACTGCCAGTCAGTCCCAGATAACGAAGGGCTGTACACGCAAACGGTGACTTCATTCTTTATTCTCTGGCAAGTCAAATTCCTTATAAAATCTGTAATTATATTACAACACGTGACATACGAACTTGAATAACATTTCTCTTAAAGCAGCACTGCAGGGTTCCAATTGTCACGTCAGTATCTGCGGGAAAAGTTAATAATTGTTGTGTAGATCTTTCAAACGGATCCCAGTACACGTTACACAGCGACAAGATCCATAAGGGATCGAAGATAAATTAGATGTTTGTATACAAAGAGAAACTACAACATAGTTATATCCAACGTTTTAACTATATTTAATGAAAAGGCAGAAATAAATATTAAGGTTTTCATTGCTTTACAAGTTGTACAGTGAACCGGCCACAGTCAGAGCGATCAAACTAGGAATACTGAGGTGGCTGGGACACCTCTTCAGAATGCAAGAGCTGGACCCTTGCAGAAAGTTAACATTACACAAACCAGAGCGCACTCGACGTGTCGGGAAACCCAGGGCAAGGTGGCTGGAGTCAGTTGGAACAGACCTAAGGAAGTAGGGCGTAAAGAATTAGAGGCGTAAGGCACAGGACCGAGAGCAGTGGAGAACAATTTTGAAAGAGGCTAAGGTCCACCAAGGACTGTAATGCCAGAAGAAGAAGAAGAAGAAGAAGAAGAACAAGAAGAAGAAGAAGAAGAAGAAGAAGAAGGAGAAGAAGAAGGAGAAGAAGGAGGAGAAGGAGGAGGAGAAGGAGGAGGAGAAGAAGAAGAAGAGGAGAAGAAGAAGAAGAAAAAGAAGAAGGAGAAGGAGAAGAAGAAGAAGGAGAAGAAGGAGGAGGAGGAGGAGAAGAAGAAGAAGAAGAAGAAGGATGAGGAGAAGGAGAAGAAGGAGAAGAAGGAGAAGGAGAAGAAGAAGAAGGAGAAGAAGGAGGAGGAGGAGAAGAAGAAGAAGAAGAAAAAGAAGAAGGAGAAGAAGAAGAAGGAGGAGGAGGAGGAGAAGAAGAAGAGGAGAAGAAGAAGGAGAAGAAGAAGGAGGAGGAGGAGAAGAAGAAGGAGAAGGAGGAGGAGGAGGAGGAGAAGAAGAAGAAGAAGAAGAAGAAGGAGGATGAGGAGGAGGAGAAGGAGAAGGAGAAGAAGAAGGAGGAGAAGAAGGAGGAGGAGGAGGAGGAGGAGAAGGAGGAGGAGGAGAAGATCAAATATATTACACTTTTAAAAACAACGTTTTAATCGCAGTTTGTGAAAACCACATGGTTTACGTCACCTGCAAGAACACTGCAATATAATACGAATTACTTTTATCTACGTACTACAGTACTTCCTCCCCATGGCGCAACAGCCCCCAGTGGGTCAGGGCCTCCTCATTATCGAGGCTTCACGATCACACTACTTAGACACGCCACACTCGGTAGGACTCCTCTGGACGAGTGATCAGCCCGTCACAGAGACCTCTACCTGACAACACACAACACTCACAACTGACAGAAACACATGCCCACAGCGGGACTCGAAGAACCAAGCGGCCGCAGACACACGCCTTAGACCGCGCGGCCACCAGGATCGGCAGTCTACTCTAGTACAGAAAGTTTTAAATCTTGGTGTAGAGCTCCCTGAGGATGGCGTGACGCCGAAACATGTAGCAGCGATATAAGACTGTGTATTTCTGCCGCAGATAGTTTTAAAATTTCATTCACGAGGGAACAGGGCCGCGGTGGCGCGGTTGGTTGAGGCACTGCGCTACAAACCGGAAGGTCGCGGGTTCGATTCCCGATGGTGTCATTGGAATTTTTCATTGACATAATCCTTTCGGTCGCACTATGGCCCTGGCGTCGACCAGAAATACTTCCTGGGGTAAAGGCGGCCAGTGCGTAGGGTTGAAAATCTTACCACATTCAAGTGCCGATTGTCTAGAAATCTGGGAGTCTCAACCCCCTGGAACCTGAAGGGCCTGTCCAGGCCTGTAATGGGATTGCTTTTTTTAATAACAGAACATGCATGGAATGGACAATTAAACCTTTTAAAGCCTAGCGGTAACTTTACATACGACCAGGTTTAGCATTAGCATTAAAAAATTCTACGTCGTGCCCACATTGCGTTTATGTGTTTTGTACGGATCTCAGAACAAACAGCAACTTTTGCCTTATAAAACATTAAGAGACTGGTTTTTAATAACCGAAGTAGAGAGTGTTTACAGCGCGGTACGCACTGAGTCCTTATATAAAACAGATACGCTTCGTCTTTAAAGGGTTAAAGAAAGACCTTACAGCTACCAATGTTAATTGGCATTACGTGGGGAGAGACAGCTTTCAAAATAACTGTAACAAATGCTCTGTGGAAGCACAGGGACTTCGCTTATACATTTGTTTATCTTTGTAGAATATTTATGCATGGATAAATACTTAAACATTAGCTACAAGAGTCTGTTAGACTGAAGCACACACCAGTAGCAATTTGTCAAATTACGAACAGACCGTAAGATTATGTACGCCACTGCAGGCCATTAATTCTGTTTACATTTTACTGAAGACAGTGGCCTGTAATTTTTTAGTCGCTGGCTAGCATTTGTAACCAGTACAGATAAGGCAAAAACCCTGTCCTTCTGGCCACCTTGCTGAACAGCAAGCGTGTCTTTTTGGAGCTTGATTTCGAGGTGACGGGCTTTGGATAATGGAAAAAGGACTTTTGAATTTATCTGTATTCACTGAGCCCTACTAGAAAAGCTAACAGTTTCTCAGTGAGTGAAGAAATTCATCACGCTTTATAGATATCGCGTGATAGCGTAGTCAATACAGTGACAAGGCTGTGGGCCGGATAATCCTGGGTTTGAATCCCCGCAGTAGAAGAGGACTTTTCTCCAAATCGTTCTCACCGACCCCAGTGCCCAAACAACCTCCAATATAATTGGTACCTAAGTTCTTTGCCGAGGGTAAAGCGGCCAGGGCGTGAAGTTGACCACTCAGCTCTATTTAGTGCCGAGGTTAAGAATGAGTGGAGCTATATTTCTACTCCCCCTACACGCCCACATAAGCTGGACATGTACAGTCTGTGTAAATGTTACTGATTATACTTGAAATATTTTTATAATTAAATATCTAATCAAAAACCAATTAACTGCACTTCACATATTATACAACTGTAAAAGTTCATGATCGTGTTCACAACAGCCCGTCACTTGTTAATCTTCTGGGCCACATAAAAGCAATCAAAGCCCTTTCGTCCTTAGATATGGCAACTAAAACCAACAAATGCACACACGTTTACGAAAATACATTATAAACGCACTAGTACCTCCTACATGTTTCGGCCAATCATGTGGCCATCCTCAGGAAGGTGCATTACGAAAAATAAATACATTGAGGTTTTACAAAATTTTGTGAACCAACACTTCCTCTTTCTTTAAGATGCATTTTAATATTATACTGCCATTTTCGCCTAAGTTTCACAAGTGATTTGTTTAGATTTCCCTCACAAACCCGTTTATGCTTTTCAGTTCTCCCCATACCTGCCGCACCACCCGCCCAACTACAAGACACTCCATCACTTGGTACATTCAGATAACAACACTTTGTTCCACTGTTCATATAAAGCGAATTATTTCCACTGAGTTGTGTCGCGAGAAGTCGAATTAGCCTGCAGCCAATCAGGAGCCGAATGTATCACAACTGAGATAAATCGACAACTAGTTTTTGCCGTCCCCCGCTACTCGGGGTCCCCGCCTGAATATTTCTTGGGGGCTACCAATCCAGCCTACATGGGGCAATCATCACACCATGCCCTTTCATCTGCAATGTTTATCGGCCGACAACAGGATAGTAACAACTCTCTCACATAGATCTGAGAATTGCAACGGATTTTGTAACAGCGACCTCTGTGATTTGTCAATATGCTGAGATGCAGTTCCCCACATGACCTTTACACTGCACCAGAGTTTTACATCAACGCCACTGCAGTTTCGGTTGACATTTAAAGACTCGAGATCTGTGCTCTTCTACGTTATAACGCAGCGTCCAGTGGTAATCCTTTACAGACGTTTCGGGACAACGTATCGGTCCCTTCTTCGAGGGTCAGAAAGTCCGACAGCCAGCTATAATAGTTGAGATCTGGGCTTTTCTGGGATATTATGCAGTGTCGAGTAGAGGAGTAATTGTTTACCGACGTTTCGGGACAACATATCGGTCCCATCTTCAAGGGTCAAAAAGTCTGACAGCCAGCTATAATAGTTGAGATCTGTGCTTTTCTGGGATATTATGCAGTGTCGAGTAGAGGAGTAATTGTTTACCGACGTTTCGGGACAAC
>BLKM01000869.1:59913-142663 GCA_013340265.1 Coptotermes formosanus | reverse complement strand
TTTTATGACCGAAGTTGAGAGTGTTTACAGCGCGGTACGCACTGAGTCCTTATATAAAACATTAAGAGACTGGTTTTTATGACCGAAGTGGAGAGTGTTTACAGCGCGGTACGCACTGAGTCCTTATATAAAACAGATACTCTTCGTCTTTAAAGGGTTAAATAAAACTATAAAACAGTCTGGAGCTATGGATGGAGGTTAAGTTCCAGCTTTACTGACCTCACCACCACATGAAAATAAATTACCATTTCTCACGTTTGTCTCTTCAACACGCGGAGAAGGAAATTCAGGTGGTAGGTGGATGGACTCCAAATTCGGCCTGACATTTTTGGCAAATAGCGACTATTGATCTTGATCGAAAGTCAAATCTCAGGCTTCCAACTCACTGAGACTTTACCGACACGGCAACAGTGGCCAATACAAAATACGGAATAAACATTAAAAAGTAAAATGGCAGAAAGAAAAGTCAGAGTGCGTAGAAGTTTAGCCTGAGGGGCATCGCTAAATCGCGAAATATAGTGTTAAAAGGAATTACTGCATATGATAGAGGATAAATGCGTGGCAAAATGAGATCGTAAATTACATGTCAACGTGAACGACTAAATTGGCACGGAGTACCGAGAAACAAAAAGACAGATACAAGAAGTGGAAAAGTTACGAGTATCTAGTTTTCCTCGTATTAACCTTCTGACGCCTAACGGTTACTGTACGTACCGCCAGGTTTAACGTTCACAAATTCTATATTCTGCCCACACAGTGTATTTATGTGTTTTGTGTGGATCTCAGAACAAAGAGCGATTATTTCCCTATACAACATTAACTGACTGGTTTTTATAACCGAGACGGAGTGTGTTTACTGCGCGGTACGGACTGTGGCCCTTTAAAGCCCAGCGGTTACTGTATGTACGGCCAGCTTTAACGTTCACAAATTCTACGTTCTGCCCACACAGTGTATTTATGTGTTTTGTGTGGATCTCAGAACAAACAGCGATTATTTCCCTATACAGCATTAACTGATTGGTTTTTGTAACCGAGACGGAGTGTGTTTACTGCGCGGTACAGACTGTAGCCCTTTAAAGTCCAGTGGTTACTATATGTACCGCCAGGTTTAACATTCACATATTCTACGTTCTGCCCACACAGTGTGTTTATGTGTTTTGTGTGGATCTCAGAACAAACAGCGATTATTTCCTTATACAACACTAACTGAGTAGTTTTAATAACTCAGACGGAGTGTGTTTACTGCGCGGCACGGGCTCTAACCCCTTAAATAAAGCATTTTACTTTGCGTCCTTAAAGTGTTGAAGTCCGTTCTTATTTGGAAGAAACGTCACGGAGTACTGAAAATGAGCACGGATGTACAGACGACCCCCAATACAGTGCCGTCTTCACTTAGTTCCCATGAAATTCTGTCAACAGAAATTCCGTATTATAAAGTACTTCACCATTTACTGGCGCCCACAATATACTCCCAAAACTGCGGCGAACAAACAGTGGCGCTATATCGGGGTCTGACTGTGTAATATTTGAATAGATCTTAAGATAATTGACAGGCGTTTTTGAATAGACAGGTGTGGCTGTGGGTATATTCCAAAAGTATGCTGTCGAGTACGTGTTGGTTTCTACTTAGGGTAGAATGACCACAGAAACAGCCAATTATTGTTTTGGCTTATCAGTCGCTTGTTCAGTCAGGTTAGTTAGTTTAACCTTTTAAAGCCTAGCGGTAACTTTACGTACCGCCAGGTTTAACATTAAAAAATTCTACGCGGTGCCCACATTGCGTTTATGTGTTTTGTACGGATCTCAGAACAAACAGCAACTTTTGCCTTATAGAACATTAAGAGATTGGTTTTTATAACCGAAGTGGAGAGTGTTTACAGCGCGGTACGCACTGAGTCCTTATATAAAACAGATACGCTTCGTCTTTAAAGGGTTAATAATAACATTATTTTACACACGCCTTACGTGCTTAGTGTTAATTTATGTAATATTAACCAAAAAACGCACATAACTGTAATCACAGTCAGAACAATGTTTTTAAAAACACTACAATCCTACATGTTTCGAACCGTACTGGTTCATCATCAGGGATTACATTAATTGTTGTTGTATAAAACAATTAGTTAACAATGTTTCGATTTCTTTCATGTGTAGAAGAACTGACAGAAATGCTTCCGTGTAGACAGAGTACGTGTAGGGGACTGAATTGTTACACAGTAAACCGGAGCAGCTTGTAGATGTGTTGGAGATATTCACAGTACTAAATGTGCGTAAGATCAGAATATTTTTAAGTAATTTATACAACAACAATTGATGTATATCCTGATGTTAGACCAGTACTTTCTACAACATTTAAGAGTTGAGTGTTTTTCAAAATATCATTGTGAGCCTACGACAATTGTTTGCATTTGTCGGTTGATATTACAGAAATTGAATTATAATGCACGGAAAGGAAAATATAAAAAAGTGCTTAATTTTAATTAAAGTGACGGCTGTTTAAGCAGATCTTTAGTCAGTGCATTCGATTATCAAATTAGTTAGCTACGTTTTTAATGCAGGTAAGTGTCAGCTATATAGCCAGTCAGCTTATTATCTTGATAGCTACACAGTCAGTCAGTCAGACAGACAATTAGCTAGTCAATCAACCAGTCAGCTAGTTCTTAGTCAGTCAGGCATTTAGTCAGTGAATATAAAAATATTACTTAACAAGCTATAGCCTGTGTTTGAATACAAGCAATTTCCCTCATTCGGCAGCTAAACCTTTTACGTTGAGATTGATATAAAACTCACTTGAAGGAGCAACAACTCGTCACTTGGAAACAAAGAACAAATGCACTCAGAAACTTTTGTTAAGGGGGGGGGGGAAGCCCCGAGAACATAGACAGTGAATTGTAGCTCTGGGCTATCTCTACACGCGGGCTACTGTAGTTACATTCCACGTCAGGTCGACAGAGGTCTCTGCGCTTCTTGCTGCTGGCTACGAGGGAAGAAAATGTGAAAGAAAAAACAAAACTGGAAAGCACGCGTTGTTTACGAAGTGACTAAAATATCTAAGAAAGAGAAAAATAATAAACAATAAAATAAAAGAGAAATTATACAAAAAAATTGCATCCTTTGCTCCGTACGTATTCGAAAATAGAATATATTTCCTATTTGTGGTTTCAGGCTCCGGCTGCGATGCCGATGAAAACTGCCCTCTCTGGGATATTACACAGCGTCGATTGGTAATCCTTTTCCGACGTTTCGGGACAACGTATCGGTCCCATCGTCAAGAGTAAAGCGTTGCGAAAGGATTACCACTCGACGCTGCGTAATACCCCACAAGAGGGCAGATTTCATATTTCCTGTTGTTTTAACCTCGAAAATTTATTAGCCGTTACAAAATATGCCATAGGAGCCGGGGTAGCTCAGTTGGTATAGTAATCAGGCTACGGGTTGGATGATCCGGGGTTCAGTTCCCGGTGTGTGCAAGAGATTTATCTCTTCTCCAAAATATCCAGACCGGCTCTGGGGCACATTCATCCTCCTACTCAATTGGCACAGGGGCCTTTTTGTCTGGGATTAAGGTGGCCGTCTTGTGAAGTTGACCTTTGTCCTTCACCTACTCTCAGCTTTAAGAATGACTGAGTTATACCTACACTCCCCCTATACGCCTACATGTCTTGTGCAGTTTTTTACAAAATCAGACATTTGACTTGCTAAGAGCAGATTCGGCCGATCCCAGTGGCCGCGCGGTCTAAGGCGTAGGTCTGCGGCCTAGCGCTTGCTGGGATCGTGGGTTCGAGTCCCACCGGGGGCATAGATGTTTGTCTTGTACAGTGTTTGTGTTGTCAGGTAGATGTCCCTGCGACGGGCCGATCCCTAGTCTAGAGAATTCCTACCGACTGTGGTGTGTGTCTGAGTGTGATCAAGTAAAAATAAACAACCTCGACACCTGCTGTGAACAGGTAGAAGAGGTAAGGACTGCGAAACGAATAACAGATTCAAATAATGAACGTCTTTGGTGATCCCGATGGATTTCCAGTATCCATGAAAATTAATATCTATGGAGTCCTGACGGAAAACTGATTATATTCGACAGAGTTACAGCTGACAGTTGGGTAGTTCCCTGTGTGATCCTAGATGACCCGCCCCTAACACACTTAGCATTTTCATTCAGATTTCAGCTAGTGTGTAAAATACGTAAGTAACAAAATAAATGTAAGTCAATGGAATAAATTAAAAAAGAATGAACAAAAAAAGACAAACGAGTGCCAAAGGAAATATTTGGACTCATAAAATAAGAAGCGAAAGTACAAAAGAAGAAACTTCATGGGTATGCGTGCGAATTAGAAGTGTTGGGAAAGTTTTAGGAAGGAAGTTCATATGTGTCGCAGCTGTGGTTAGAGTTGTTGAAATTATAAATGTGGCCAGTCTTAAAAAAGGGGAAGTGTAACTTACATGAAAACGTAAAGCTAATTAAATGGGATCAGTAACTGATGCTTAAATGCTGGTTTAGTGATATCGAATTATCGCTTCCTTTTAGCAAAATAATTTATTAAAAGAGAGAGAAGGCAACGTGAATAAAATCGAAAGGTAATGAAAATTGACAAATAAAATAAATGTAGACAACAGGAAAAGAAAAATTATGAAGTATGCGAGAGAAAGAATGCAGCAAACAGAGACGTTAAATAAATAAACGAAATACAAGTAGCACAGAAAAGAGGAAGGATTAAATGCAGGCAGAACAAGTCTAAATAAAGCGATGGATGAAAGATTAATGATAAGACAGACACTATAAAAACGTAAAGAATGTGAGTGAAAAAATGTAGAAAAATAATCTAAGAGGCAGACAAAGACTAAAGCAAAAAAACAAGATCACAGTGAAGCTTTAGAAAGAAAGTAAAAGAAATAAACACAGATATAGACCAAAAGACACATTAATTAAGTGGAAAAAGAGAAATGAACGGGTAAATGAAGGTGCATAGGAAACGGTGGTAGAGCTACGTCCATTTTAACCCTGGAACTAGATGGAGGTGAATCGTCAGCTTCAAGCGGCGGCCGCTTTACCCTTTGGGCATGAGTCCCCAGAATCCATTAAATAATTGGCTTGTTTGGCCCCAAAACCAGTCTGGACGCTTTGGAGAAAAGATACGTATGTTCAGTGCAACGGGAATCGAAGCACCTGTCCCCATATTTCCAGCCCGTAGCCTTGTCTCTATACCGACCGAGCTGCCCAGACTGCCAGAAAAAAATGAACAGAAAATCAATTCCAAAATAAAATACAGTCAACCCCATGACATGTGCTGCACCCAGCGGTTCGCATGACGTGTAGAGGGGTGTTCATGTCCAGGGAACAGTGACACTTGGCTGTGTTGACGTAATGAGACAGGATGGACAGCACTTGGAATAAGGTTTAGTGTAAGTAACAAGCATTTAGCGACGTCTGTAGCCCTTCTTTGGCTTCTTCCTGCAGAATACGACTAGAACATTCCTTAAGGGATTAGAAGAACAAAATATGTTTCACAGACAAGCATACAATGTACTGCGCATGGCAACTCAGCGGTTATTTATAACGCGTGTTCCGATTAAACCCTATTCTGCACTGTTACTAACGTCAAAGGCCATCTTAGTAACCTTTGCTTAGAGAAAAGGCACAAATTAAGCAAATAAAATAATTTGCTGGTAAATATTACAGCGTATTTTATTAGCTTTTTGAAATGTCACGTGTTTCGTATTGCAGAAAATGTATATGTGATTACTCTCACACACACACACACACACACACACACACACACACACACACACACACACACACACATGCTTGGAAACACAATTACCTGCATTGCTTTAATACTTAAAATGATTAATAGAAGTTAAAGAAAGAGAGAAGCATGCTGAGAAAACACGTCTTGTAAAGAATAGTAAATTCACGTTAGAAACTTTCACACTGAACACAAAAACCCTTCCTTGCCAAGTTGCGCCTGCTGTAAATTACCTTACATTCCACTGGAACGTACCTGCGTTTTATCGTACGTTTTTAGATTTATGGTAAGTTAAGAATGCAATTTTGATACTTTGTTTGAAAAATAAATATTCCAGAATTTGTAGTATTACCGATACAAAGAATAATCAACTAACTAACTAACTAACTAACTAACTAACTAACTAACTAACTAACTAACTAACTGACTAACTAACTAACTAACTAACTAACTAACTAACTCCATCGAGCAGAGGCTTTCTTGAGAAGCTAACAGTTTCTCAGCTAATCAAGAAATTCCCCTCATTTTATGGAACCCGGAAGTTCATTACTGCATTCACAAGAGCCCTCCACCTGTCCCTATCCTGAGTCAGCTCTATCCGGTCAATGTCCCATCCCTCGTTTCGAAGATCCATTTTAATATTATCCACATCTACTCCTGGGTCTCCCAAGTGGTCGCCTTCCCTCAGGTCTCCCCAATAAAATCCTGTATGCACCTCTCTTTTCCCCCATACGTGCCACATGCCCCGCCAATCTCACTCTTCTTGATTTGATTGCCCAAATAATATTTGATGAAGAGTACAGGTCATTAAGTTCCTCGTTATGTAGTCTTCTACACTCTCCTGTCGCCTCGTCCCTCTTAGGCCCAAATACCCTCCTCAGCACCCTATTCTCGAACACCCTCAGTCTTTGTTCCTCCCTCAGCGTGAGAGACCAAGTTTCACACCCATACAAAACAACAGGTAAAACTACAGTTCTGTATTCCCTAATCTTTGTGTTTTTGGATGGCAACCTGGAAGACAAAGGATTGTGCACCGAATGATAGCAAGCATTCCCTGACTTCAATCTGCTCTTAATTTCTTCATCGATGAAAAGAATAACTAAGAAAGATTAAATTTGTTTGTACCCAACACGAACTCTATTATTACTACAGTCAGAATCCAACGGATATATGGACCAGAAAAATGCATTATGTAAGTTTCCTTTGTAAAGACGCAATGGCCTCACAAAATGGACGTTTCAGATAATGAAACTTCGTTGGTAGAGTAAACGAGACTATCTTTTGCAAAATTTCTTATAAGAAACGTTTATGGAAATTTGTTTCCGACATAGCAGCGAAACACATCAGTGTTTCTAGTTCCAGTACATCTACCAGGCACGCCTTACGTCCCGTTATAAGCACCTCACACTCTTGTCTTAAACTAAATTAGGTCAGTTCTTAACATAACAGCAGAAAGGTCTACCCTTTGTCTGAAAATTTACTGATGCAGTAGCAAAGCAACGGAATTTATTTTGTATAGGACTATGTCACATTTATGCTTAAAATACAGTAATGCAAGTCCATTAACCTTTTAAAGCCTAGCGGTAACTTTACGTAACACCAGGTTTAACATTAAAAAATTCTACGTGGTGCCCACATTGCGTTTACGTGTTTTGTACGGATCTCAGAACAAACAGCAACTTTTGCCTTATAAAACATTAAGAGACTGTTTTTTATAACCGAAGTGGAGAGTGTTTACAGCGCGGTACGCACTGAGTCCTTATATAAAACAGATACGCTTCTTCTTTAAAGGGTTAAAATGTTACCGGACTTCATGGACACATGAGACAATGAAGTAAACCGCGTCGCAATATCTTAGGTTACGTCTGCTAACAAGTCAGGAAATGTCCACAAGGCCTAACACATCTGGAACTTCCGCTGTTTTTCTGTCCCTAGACGTAAATTCATAAATAATTTCCAACCAAAACACTGGGTATTTTAACACACACTGAGTCTGTGTATATTAGTAAAAGACTTATAACAGATCATAATCGAGATATTGTGGGTGGGGGATTTAAAATCGATAGCTATTGAATGTTGATATATTTGCGTTTGCAGTCGATCATGATCAATGCTTGAAGCTCAAGTTTTTCTTCAACCTCAGAACGTAAATCGCAGAAAATATACTGTCAGTTATAAAAACAAATAACGGTCACATTTTAATGTATACACAGGTCTTAATGTATACGGTCAGTTGCTTGTTTCCGATTTTAACAAAAAGAAATTGAAGACAGTTTCTCGTAAAATTTCCAAAGGTGCAAATTTACGAAAAATCCTGCAACAGAAAGACGCGTTTTACCATACGGAGGTAAGGAGAGGGTAGATGTAAAGATAGACAGATATGACAAAACTAGTAGTCGCGTTTGGGAACTGCTTGGCACACGCCCATATATATTATGGCATTTCTATGAAACTTAAGTCTGGAATAGACATGACGAATCCAATTGTCGCTTTTCGTAATTTTGCGATCGCCTCTAAAAATCCAAGCAAAACACGAGACAGCGGGAAGGAAAGTAAAAAGAAAGGACTTAAGACTGGTAGCAATATCTTTTGTATGATCCTGATTTATTCACGGGCGAAATATTACACTGTTTTATCATAAGGTTTTTAAGTAAACGTCTCCTTCCCAGTACCTTGTGTTTCATGAAATCTTGATGAATATTGCTTTCAAATTTTACCTTTTCAGCTGTCATTGATGTTGAGCCTTAATTACGTCATTTCTACTCACCTGAAACAAACAAAGAAGTGTTTCAGGTAATCATATATAGGACAATTAGGAGTACTGCATAATTTTAAAAACAAGATATCTACTGAAATGGAGAGTACATCCCTTTCTCAACCAGTCTCTTATAAACATTTGAATCAGCACTCTGCATACGTTAGCGCATGATAATAGCCCTGTACCTGTTTAAACATAGCCGATCCCAGTGGCCGCGCGGTCTAAGGCGTAGGTCTGCGGCCGAGCGCTTGCTGAGATCGTGGGTTCGAATCCCACCGGGATCATGGATGTCTGTCTCTTGTACAGTGTTTGTGTTGTCAGGTAGAGGTCTCTGTTACGGGCCGATCTCTCGTCCAGAGGAGTCCTACCGACTGTGGTGTGTGTCTGAATGTGATCAAGTGAAAATAAACAACCTCGACACCTGCTGTGAACAGGTAGAAGAGGGAAGGACTGCGAAAAGAAACCTATTTAATATAACCGACTCTAGGAATAACTGCATTAATATTCATTTTTATCTATGTTGTGAAGGAACAGTAAAATATTTCTCTAGATTTCTTGAGATAAATTGCGAGTTTTTTTTATCCTTGTACTTAGAATCTACTCAGTAAATAGTGAATTCACTTCTCTTGTTTCCAGTCAATCAAAGCATTAGATGCAAAGATAATATTAAGTGCCACTTTGGTTAGACATACCGTACACAATCTGTCGTTCTTTCCTCTAATTAGCACACTCACTCACATAGTTACAATAGACGCAGATAGACTTCCGCATTCCAGATAGCGTAACTTCTCTTAGAGCTTAGCTGTGTCCTTCAAACAACACGGTCTGCTATACTCCTTCATCTCTTTCCACGATAATCAAATTTGATTACGCACTGCCACCATGTTATTACGAAATATATGGATTTTGGACGGGTTTAGATTCTTCAACGGTAATGCCATCCCATACTTTTCTCCGCAGACAGCACTGTAGTCTGGCGAGAAACAACGATTTGGACTAACAACTTTAACTCCCACAAGACGAATTTTATACATCTCAAAATTCCTAAACAAAAACAGTACTTGCATGACTAGCAATGAATACAAAAGATAATTTGTTTATTATTATTATTATTATTTATAGGTTTCTCGTGCGGAAACCTGAAAGAAAGAAACGACTTTGAAGATCCAGGCGCAGACGGAAGGATAATATTAGAAAGGATCTTCAAGACGTGTGATGGGGCATGGAGTGGATTGATCTGCCCCAGGAGAGGAACAGGTGACGGGCTTTTGTGAATGCGGTTATAAACTTCCGCGTTTTATAAAGTGCGGACGATTTCTTGATTTCTTGAAAACATATTGGCTTCTCAAGAGGGGCTCAGATCCAGGTAGGTATTATTATTATTATTATTATTATTATTATTATTATAACGTTTACATCTATTCAAGGACAGCAGTTCGTATATAATTCAATGAGACGTGAAGATTTAAATAGCGTTTCAACAGATTTTAAATGATTTCATGCTTTCTTCTACGTATCTTTTACAGTAGTCTAATGATGGCTTAACAAAAGGGCCGAAACATGTAGCTAAGTTTACAAAACAAAGCCCTTTTCTTCATTAATAAACAATTTTGCTTGCTTTCCATTTTCTATTTCCTTAAACGCGTTGCAAAATGCGATTTCTGATCGAATTCTGGTACTACGATTTTGAACTGCATTCACGCCACACGATACAGTTTATTCTTGTGTGTCCCACTGTAGAAGAAATTTTTTTTAAAATGATTCAGTGTTAATCTTAAGACTTTTCTTTTTGCTTAATACATTTTTTAAGCCGCATACTTTGATTTACATGTCAACTTGACCACCAAGATCACTATTAACCTGCTTGAAAGGCGAGCACGCTCTGCCTTTCTTTTCCTTTCTCACATTTATTCGGACGACCCTGACAGTCCTAGCACGAGGCTGCAGCAACAATTCCATTTCGGAGTGCTTTGTGGGAACCAAAGCATTGTTATGTAAGGGACGTCTTGATGGCCACAGAAATAGCTTCTGCGCACAAGGTGGGGTGGCCGCGGGCTACCTGCTAGGTCACCAGCCTCTGGGCCAATGAACTGCCCTGCTCGCTTTCCTTGCAGGCGAACACAACACAAGTGCCGGCTGGCTGGAGGCAAGAGTGGGCCAAGGACTTCATTTCTTGCTTTCAACCCTCGAGTACCGACTGACTGACTGACTGACTGACTGACTAACTAACTAACTAATTCACTGACTGACTAACTAACTAACTAACTAACTAACTAACTAACTAACTAACTAACTAACTAACTAACTAACTAACTAACCAACCAACCAACCAACCAACTATCTAACTAATTCACTGACTGACTGACTAACTAACTAACTAATTCACTGACTGAATGACTGACTGATCGACCCGCCGACTGACTGACTAACTAAATAACTAACTAACTAATTCACTGACTGACTAACTAACTAACTAACCAACCAACTATCTAACTAATTCACTGACTGACTGACTAACTAACTAACTAATTCACTGACTGAATGACTGACTGATCGACCCGCCGACTGACTGACTGACTAACTAAATAACTAACTAATTCACTGATTGATTGACTGACTGACTGACTGACTGACTGACTAACTAACTAAATAACTAATTCACTGACTGACTGACTGACTGGCCAAGCAACAAATCGATCAATCAAGCAAGCAAGCAACCAACAAACCAACCAACCAACCAACCAATTCCATGGTGCAGAATCCTTCCTAAGAAGCTAACGGGTCTGCAGCTAGTCAAGAAATTACCCGTATTTTATGGGATCCGAAGGTTCGTTACCGCATTGAAAAGAGCCACACATCTGTCCCTATTCTTAGCCAGATCAATCCAGTCCATGCTCCATCCTACTTCTTGAAGATTCATTTTAATATGATCTTCTCGTCTATGCCTAGGTCTTCCAGGTGGTCCCATTCGCTCTGGTCTCCCCACTAAAACCCTCTCTGGACCTTCCCTCTCTCCCTTAAATGCTACATGCCGCGCCCATCTCATTCTTCTTGATTTGATCACCCGAACAGTATTTGGTGAGGGGTACAGATCATCCTTTAAGAATTAGTGGTTACTTTATGTACCCGGGGGTTAAAAACAGTGGCTTAAAACTCACCGCTTAATTCCAACCAGTGCGTGGGTTAAGAATGCGTGGAGCCATACCTGTTGTCTCTCACACTTCTTGACTCCTTGCACAAGCATAAACTTAGAAGTCAAGAAAATTTTTTTGAATAGGAAATCTGGACGGAAGAAGAAGTAAAAGGGGGCTGTAGACCAGGGGTCTTGAACGCTTACTTGCTCAAGGGCCACATTTTAATGGCAGAAAGATTCGGGGGC
Source organism: Coptotermes formosanus (assembly GCA_013340265.1). Taxonomy (NCBI): domain Eukaryota; kingdom Metazoa; phylum Arthropoda; class Insecta; order Blattodea; family Rhinotermitidae; genus Coptotermes; species Coptotermes formosanus. The sequence goes on along the minus strand of BLKM01000869.1, from coordinate 130,782 downwards.
CGCATTCACGTTTTACAAAGTAAAGTCTGCATATTATTGCAGGACATGCCCACTGACATTTCCCTACATAAACATACATAGGACAGTTTTGTTTGTTTATTTATTTATGTATGTTTTAAGATTTATTTTTATTATAATTTACTTATTCCCCCCAACTCTCCAAAAATTATCTGCTATAGTCTTTCAGTACGTACTACGACATTAACCGAGATTTCGTACACAAAAAATAAAAAAAAATTTTTTAAATTCAAAATTTTTTTGGGGGCTGCACAAAAACATTCGTAGGGCTTCATGCGGCCTGCGGGCCGCGGGTTGAAGATCCCTGCTGTAGACAATTGCATAAGAACGAAATTCTATTAATAATATTAATATTTCTTAAACGTTTGTTAAAAATGTTAAAATCTTCAATAACATCTTTGTTACACAATTCCTGTCCTTGTTTGCTGCCATGGTGCTGTTTTTTGACCTGGCGCCCCTAGCTGCTGTAATTCCAAGGTTAATGTTTTGTGGGACACCCCAGGTATCAGATCCAGTGTGTCTCGACAGGGACAGTACAGGAATTGTGCAACAAAAATTTTATAGAACATTTTAATATTTTTAACAAATATTAATATTTTCAGGTCACATTCATACACACCTTATGTAATTTTGATATAGCCCCCTCGATAATGGCATAGTTACTTGCCGAAACATGTCGGGGAAAAGATAAATAAAAGATAAATAAATATACAATATTGTGCGTAAGTTTGATCTATTCTTGTTATATTGATCATAGGCACGGAAATGAATAACGTAAAAAATATATGCAAGATCTTGGCTTGAAATGAGTTGACTCTGGACATGGAGATGCGGCAGTCTGTTACGTACACGGAAATAGAACTTTGTGTACGATAATATATTGAGAAATTTTTTGACTTTGTGAGAAACTGTCAGCTTCTTAAGGCGGATTGTATACCGTAGAATTAATTGCAGTTATTTGGTTGTGTTGTGAGGTACATTAATGTCCTGCCATGTAAAAGCAGGTTAAAAAGGCTATTTTAAAGATACAACACTACCTTAAAGATACAACACTACCTTAAAGATACAACACTACCTTAAAGATACAACACTATCTTAAAGATACAACACTATAAGGACTCTCACACAATTACTAAAAACTCACAATCATCATCAATCATCTCCCTTTTCCGTCCTTCTGCTCCCCCCTCTCTTTGCCCCTTCACTGCATTCGTTTTTCCTTTGGCAACCTACAATTATTCCGATTTATAGGATGCTGAAGGCGGCATATCATATTGGCAGTGATTTACTATATTTTGACTACATTTCGGTATTAAAAATAAAAACACTAAGTTTTGGAGACAGAACAGGTCCCTAAAATTGAGTTTTTCTAAAGAAAATATGAGCGATATTATATTATTAATTATTTACATCATCAATAAAAAATTTAAAAAATTGAAAATTTAATAACATAAAACCATCAGCCACTGGAGTGAATTCTAAAGCAGTTAAATTAATTCATCTCTTCGCCAAGTATTTATTTCTGGTACATTTCAACCGTTTAAAGACGAAACGTATCTGTTTTACATAAGGACTCAGTGTGTACCGCGCTGTAAACACTCTCCACTTCGGTTATAAACACCAGTCTCTTAATGTTTTATAAGGCAAAAGTTGCTGTTTGTTCTGAGATCCGTACAAAACACATAAACGCAATGTGGGCACCACGTAGAAATTTTAATTTTAAACCTGGTGGTATGTAAAGTTACCGCCAGGCTTTAAAAGTTTAATATAACTTGTTTCTCAAGTTTTAAGATGCTAGTACTGACGGCATGCACCATATAACTAGCAAATTTTTTTTTTTACAAATTTAATAGCGTAATTATGTAATAATTTATTATCGATGTTAACCTGTCAGGTGATTTTTGGGAAATATTTCAGGAAAGAAAAGTGCGTCGTATTGGCTGGACGTACTCTAATTCTCCAAAAATTATTACCCTCCATATCAGGTTCGTCGGAATGAAAAATTTCAATTTTCGAAAATCCATGCCATCTGATTGACATTTTGACAGCTCAATTTCGTGTCATATCCCTGAAAAAAAAAATTATTCTCCATCAAAATTCTTTGCGATCAGCCCAAATCGTAGCACCAGGAAGAATAACACTGATCAAGACGTAACATTTTATGACAAGAACTTGCCTGCAGAGCTGACCTCTATGCCACACTCCACATAAGCCAGCAACCTGTAGTGTAATAACACAACACTTATTAGTGTTATTAAGCAGTGGGATACAGGATTTGTAACAGCTACATCAGGTCTCTGAATAGGGTTCATCATTCTGATAATTCGATTCTATGAACAATTACGTCATGCTGTCCATCCTGTTCTACAGCACAAGTTTATTAAGCTGGTCTCAGAAAGGAACTGATGCTGTGCGTCTGTAGTGATCCTTGGGGCACGTTCAGAGAGTCTGCGTCGATGTTAAATGAAAGACAGATGACAGATGGATAATGAATGACCAAACAACAGAAGTGACAGATAAATTATTTATGGATAATATCAGGAAATAGAGGACGAGATAAACAAAAAAGAACTGAAGTACTAGAAAAATGTAATCAGAAAATAAATTCCTTTGGCAAATTCTTAGCGACAGCCCCCTGATATAAAATTGAAGGTACTGAAAATGTACAAGAGATTTTAACTAAATCTAGAGTGGTCTAGAGACTTGATGTATGAGGCTTAGAATCGGGTTAGAAACAAATCTGCAAAATTCAGGATAGGTTTTTAATCATATGTTACGGATATTGAGATGTGCAGCAAAACTGAATGAATTAGGATCGACACACCAGAAGAGGGAAAGCGGTGCGCTTGTTACACACAGATACTAAGAATTCGAGTATAGTGAAAAATTGTTACTAAAGACAGATAAATAATTCAGAATGGACAGTTAGGCACAGAAAATAAAGGCAAAGTAAAACAATAAAAAGTAAAATTTAAAGAACATTATAAATTTTGTTGGTAAAGTAATAAACGAAAATGCAATTATATAAAAAATAAAATTTATTTGCAAATATTTGTCCAAATAATTCCTCGTTATTGCAAACTGAAACACGAATGAGTTAAAGCGAATTACTGTGTTGGCTGTACATGAAACTGTGGAAGGGAATGCGGTTGAAAGTAGATATTTGGAAGTTACGATGGAACAGCAGAGTATCTGAAACAGGGAGACACCCCCTACGTTAAAGGAAAGTAGATGGCCAAACGTACATCAGCAAAGTGTCGTAAACGGAACAAGTAAAGAGAAGAAATTTTACGCAGTATATGGTTGAGTGCGAAGACTAAGGGGGCATTACGGAAAATACTGATAAGTACAAAGAGAAAAAATTGTAAATACTTGTTTGCAACTAGATGCAAATGGGAAAATAAATTGTGTGACTCAACCCTTATTGGAGGCTACATGGATATAGAATGGGCAATTAAGGCGTCGTTGAAAAAATGATCTCTAATAGAAAATTAATAGCAATAACTTACAGATATACAGCCGATCCCAGTGGCCGCGCGGTCTAAGACGTAGGTCTGCCGCCGAGCGCTTGCTGGGATCGTGGGTTCGAATCCCACCGGGGGCATGGATTTTTTTTCTCTTGTACAGTGTTTATGTTGTCAGGTAGAGGTCTCTGCGACAGGCCGATCCCTCTTCCAGAGGAGTCCTACCTACAGTGGTGTGTGTCTTGAGTGTGATCAAGTGAAAATAAACAACCTCGACATCTACTTTGAGTAGGTAGAAGAGGTAAGGACTACGAAAGAATGAACGAAAGAACGAACGAACGAACGAAAGAATTAACAAAAGAACGAAGGAAGGAAGGAAGGAAGGAAGGAAGGAAGGAAAGAACGAACGAACGAAAGAATGAATGAAAGAACGAAGGAACGAACGAACGAACGAAAGAATTAACAAAAGAACGAAGGAAGGAAGGAAGGAAAGAACGAACGAAAGAATGAACGAAGGAACGAACGAACGAAAGAATGAACGAAAGAACGAAGGAACGAACGAACGATAGAATGAACGAAAGAACGAAGGAACGAATGAACGAAAGAACGGAGGAACGAACGAACGAAAGAATGAACGAAAGAACGAAGGAAAGAACGAACGAACGAAAGAAAGAATGAACGAACGAACGAACGAAGGAACGTACAATTTGACCATTATAATACAGATCACACCAATGCGCTTAAGTATGTATTTATGTTACCAGCATTCCTCAACAACCTGCTGTTACACGAGCACAGATTGGTGTAATGGAGGGACAGCAACACAGGACATGTCACTTCATGCCATTACTCTTGATGCATGCAGTGATTACTGCTCGCTGTCTACAAGACTGTTAGTTGAGTGCCTTTAAATATTCAAACTGCAATACGCCTTAGCGAGCCTCTCCTTCACGTACCGCCTCTCTGTGCCGGTCCACTCAGGTCCACTGCTATGGTGGCTCGCGTTGCTTACTTCAGGGCTCCCGGTGAGGTCCACATTTACGGAGATACACAGGTCTTAGCACGAGCAGTCTGGACGCATCGTAGTAATCTACTTACAACACACACAGCGCCATATAGGAGAAAGAGTTTGGATTGCAATTTGAAATAACTTAAAGGGAGATATTCACAAAATGTTTAAGACACTGATGTTTATATTTTTTGGATGATATTTGGGCCTAACAGGGACGAGGCGACAGGGGAGTGGAGAAGACTACATAACGAGGAACTTAATGACCTGAACTCATCACCAAATATTATTCGGGTAATCAAATCGAGAAGAATGAGATGGGCAGGGTATGTAGCACGTACGGGGAAACGAGAGGTGCATTCAAGAATTTAATGGGGGAGACCTGAGGGAAGGCGACCACTTGGGAGGCCCAGGCGTAGATGTGAGATAATATTAAAATGGATTTTCAAGACGTGGGATGAGGGGCATGGACTGGATTGAGCTGGCTCAGGATGGGGACAGGTGGCGGGCTGTTGTGAATGCGGTAATGGACCTCCGGGTTCCATAAAATGAGGGGAATTTCTTAACTAGCCGAGAAACTGTTAGCTTCTCAAGAAGGCCTCTGCTCCATGGAGTTAGTTAGATAGTTAGTTAGTTAGTTGTTTGTTAGTGCATTTAACGACGATTCTAAGCTGCATACAATCAGAAATGTAAAAAATCATGCGCGGTTCTGACTCATGAAATGGAACTAATTTCGAAACAAAGTGTTGTAATGCATTTTAAGGCGCTATTCTAACGTACAATGAGAGAAGATAAAAGAATAATACGCGTCAAGATCAAGAATTGAATCCAAGACCTAAAAATTTCAGCCTCTAAAAGAAATGAGTACCAGGAATATTTCCTGGAGGTAAAGGTGGCCGGTGCTTAGGGCTGACAACCTTACCGCCTTCATGTGCAGACTGTCTTGAAATCTGGGAGCCTCGACCTTCCTGGAACCCTGAGGGCCTGTCCAGGCCTGTAATGGGACTGCTTTACATTTTCAGCGAGCAAGTATAAATTACTGAACCGCGAAGTTCACCGCGTATCTAACATGTTACAATTCAATGACGACTCCCTTTTAACCTTTTAAAGCCTAGCGGTAACTTTACGTACGACCAGGTTTAACATTAAAAAATTCTACGTGGTGCCCACATTGCGTTTATGTGTTTTGTACGGATCTCAGAACAAACAGCAACTTTTGCCTTATAAAACATTAAGAGACTGGTTTTTATAACAGAAGTGGAGAGTGTTTACAGCGCGGTACGCACTGAGTCCTTGTATAAAACAGATACACTTCGTCTTTAGAGGGTTAAAAGTCGTCCATGTTGTTACATTTCGTGGTCAGGCGACACTGGAAGTCAGGCGGTGCAGGCGTTTAATAATTCAAAATCACAAACATGCAGAAATTTGTTTTAATCACCACAGAATCTTCTAATCTTACGCCGTCATCTTAAGGTACTTTACTGTTTTTAGCTTATTCGTTAACAGGTATATACATTCCTGCTATATTCTTCTCACCGTCACTCCTCCTCCTTCTACTTCGCGGTGAAAATTTTCCTTTTCCGTTTAGACATTTTTTCGATTATCATCACTGCAACCCCCTTTTTATTTATCATCGTTATTAATATAATTATCACTATCACATCCACTACCACTCCTATCAATCTATCACCATTATCATCACCATTGTTACTGTCACCACGATCACCACTTCCATTAATATATCACCAACACAACGGCCATTAACTTATCGACGTTGTAATAATCACCACCTACAATAATCTGTCGCCGCCACCGCCGCCACCACCACCATAATAATAATAATAATAATAATAATAATAATAATCATAGTTCTAGCATCCCTTCCACAGCCCATTTTTTCTCCACCTTATACTCTTGTTTCAAACTTCCTTCCTTTCCACCGCTATCGTGCCCTGTTCTGTTTTAATGCGACTTTCTCTCCTATTTCAGGTTACGTTTTGTTTTTCTCCTCCTCTATCCACTCTTTACATTCTTTCCCTCTTCTTCATTTTAGGAAGATTCTTCTGATTCTTTGTTGTTGCCTGCAGAAGGCAATTTATGGGGCCATTACCCCAGGGCCCAGAAATCCCCCGTTCCACATCGTCTCGTATGACAAGTGGGACATTACGACACAGAATTAGTAAGGCGGGGTGGGGGGGGGGGATCGTACCGGAGTAGAGTGGGGAAACACACCTGACTGCTCTAATGCGGAATGTAGCCCAAAGTGCGTGGGAAAGTGAGTAGATTTAAGGTTAAAAATGTTTGACTTTAATTTCAGACAAAGACCGGTAGAAAGTAAGTGGTAAGGCTTCAGTATGTCAGAGTCTAAAAAAGAGAAGGTTGCTATGATTTACTGTAATGGTCTTAGCTTACAAAAAAAGACTTGTGGAATTTCTTTTGTTTTTAGTCACGTTTCGTGAGAGGAAACAACGCCTCCATCAAGTTCACTCTATTACATAACAGTCTGATTATCCCCGTCTGGAACAAACGTTAGCCCCTCCTTTGTATGAAGGAAATGTTTCGTTAAAACACAGTTCACCTTTTTATTGTGAATCATTTCTGAATTTGTCCATCTCTACACACGAATGTGAAGCTCTCCTTCTTCCACGTCATGAAGGCATGTGGGGGTGGGGGGGGGTAGAAGTATGGTTCCACTTGTTCTTAACCTGTCAGCAGACGGAGGTAAAGGTAAAGCAATCCCATTACAGGCCTGGACAGGCCCTGAGGGTTCCAGGAGGTAGAGGTTCCCAAATTTCCAGACAATTGATACACGAAGATGTAAGGTAGTCAGCCCTAGGCACCGGCCGCCTTTACCCCTCAGGAAATATTCCTGGTACTCATTTCTGTTAGAGGCTAAGTCGACCCCAGGGTCATAGTGCGGCCGGAAGGATTATGTCAATGAAAAATTCTAGTGACACCATCGGGAATTGAACCCACGCCCTGCCAACTGCGCCACCAGGGGGCCCTTTCAATAGATGGAAGGCTGAGGTTAAACTCCCGTCCCGGCAGCTTCATGCCCGGTAAAGAAAGCCGTACCCTTTGAAAGGGAGGATACATGAACCCCACAGCCGGTCTGGATGTTCTGGTTGAGAGAATAATCTGTAGTTCCTACTGGCAATCGAAACCTGAATCCAACTCTGCATATATCTTCTCACAACCCACCGTTTTTCAATCACATTTTCTGTCTTGGAAATTGAGAAAGTAGCACAAAACTGTGAACGATATTCTTACTTTCTGGCATGAAAACTCCGACATCTGATTTTACGCTCGTAGAATCTATACGAAGTCAATTCCTGGCCCCCATAAAAAAAAAGCACAGCGTCAGTGACACAAACAATACTGTCACACCCACAAAACAGCTTTATAGCTACAGGTTAACCCTTTAAAGACTGCAGGTATCTGTTTTATATAACGGCTCAGTGCGTACCGCGCTGTAAACACTCTCCACTTCGGTTATAAAAACCAATCTCTTAACCCTTTAAAGACCAAGCGTATCTGTTTTATATAAGGACTCAGTGCGTACCTCTCTGTAAACACTCTCCACTTCGGTTATAAAAACCAATATCTTAATGTTTTATAAGGCAAAAGTTGCTGTTTGTTCTGAGATCCGTACAAAACACATAAACGCAATGTAGGCACCACGTAGAATTTTTTAATGTTAAACCTGGCGGTAGGTAAAGTTACCGCTAGGCTTTAAAAGGTTAATATAACACTGGCTCCTGTACTGCAATACAATACGATACAGAATTAAGTTCCTTATATCAATCACGTGAGATCCTAAATCACTGATTTCCGTGCGTGAAGAACAATGATGGCCCTTTGTAAATCTAAAAATCTCACTAGCAGAATTCCATAAACTATTGATGGTTTGTAAACAGTTCAACACGAGTTCAGTGTTTCATAAAATCTCACCAAAATCCAGGCCTCTAAGGTCCGTACCACAGCAACCAAGTTACGGTAAGCACTTTAGTAATGAAGAAGGGGGATTTGTGGTTATTCAGTGGTTTGAACAGTGGTTTGAAACAGTCTTCAGCTTTGGACTAAATTCCTAATTTCCTCGCCTTGATTTCTGTTATTATGCTTCTTTTCCTACTTTTGTTTCTATATAAAAATACGACTAATTCTCACAGATTATCATAAAATAATTTTGAGGTATTTTTCTTGGAGTGTTTGACTTTGATATGTTGTCCCGAAACGTCGGTAATCGAGATTAATAACATCGATGATGAAGGAAGGCCTATTGACAGAAGTTACCAAAAGGGACTGAAAAATCAGAAAGGTGTTTTCTGACAATTTAGCTCGGAGGTGACTTGGCCGGTTGTTCGGACAATTCCTTGTAAAGGCTCTGTTTTATTTCTATTAAGCAGTCCCATTACAGGCCTGGACAGGCCCTTAGGATCCCAGGAGCTTGAGGCTCCCAGATTTCTAGACAATCGGCACGAAAGTAGTATACGCCGCATTTACTCATTTCTGTTAGAAGCTGAGTCGACCCCAGGGCCATAGTGCCATTATGCCAATAAAAAAATCCACTGACACCATCGGGAATCGAACCCGCGACATGCCAGTTTGTGGCGCAGTGCCTCAACCATCTGCGCCACCGCGGCCGCCCCTTGGTTTATACTTCCCGTTTGTTACTTACTGCAAGAGGCCGAAGACTTTTCTACACAGGTTTCCAGCATAAAGCTTATATCTTGCTCCAGTACCAAAAAGGGGAATTTAAAACTTATAAAAAAAATTCCACATACTAGCAGACCTTACAAAATTCAACTTCTTTCTCGGTATAAACAGCCACGTGATACTACAAAAGTATTTTAGAGAGAACCTGTCCTTTAGACTGTTAACTTAATCATCTATAACAACCACTCTGACTGCTCGTTTGGTCCTGCTTTTAGTCCTCTCTGTTCTCACCGCCTCGAAAATTTGCGCGCAAAAATGTAAATTTATGACAAGATAGCACGCCACGGAATGAATAGGGAAGTTTTTGTGCAGCATTTTTAGTTTGGAATGGAATGATAATGCCTGGCGTATTCCATGTCACATGTATGATACATCTAGACGCGGAAGTAGGAATTTTAAGGGTCCAATTACATTTATTCTTAGTACAGATGATAGTGGGACAGGCAGGTGTGCAGAAACACAAAATTGTGCCATGAAATTCTTTGTTGCTGAAGGACAAAAGCTTTTCGAAATTAATTAATAGTTTTGTAGAAAGACTAAAGTGGGTGATCTTGTGGGTGCATAGGCGCTTCAGGCGGTTAGTTACGAACTTCTTTTTGCGGAGTCTGGTTTCGGTTCCAGACCACTCCTTGTGGCATTTGGTGGAATATGAGGCCCTTGGACTGGTTCTTCTCCGAGCACTTCTCACGTATCGTTCAAAAAATCTTCCAAAATTGTATTTCTCATATTTCATTCATCTACCATCGACGCTGTATCAACTTAGTAACTGACTGACTGACTGACTGACTAACTAACTAACTAACTAACTAACTAACTAACTAACTAACTAACTAACTAACTTCATGGAGCAGGGTCCTGCCTGCGAAGCTAACAGTCCCTCAGCTAGTCAAAAAATTGCCTGCACTTTATGGAACCCGAAAGTTCATTACCACACTCACAAGCGCCCGCCACCTGTCCGTACCCTTAGCCAGATAAATCCAGTCCATGCCTCCCCACCCCACTTTTTAAAGATCCACTTTAATATCATTCTCCCATCGATTCCTAGGTCTTCCAACTGGTCTCTTTTCTTCAGATCTGCCCACCAAAACCATGTGTACACCTCTACTGTTCCCCATACGTGCAACTTGCTCAGTCCATCTTATCTTACCATTTGACAGCGCAGTTAAATAAAACGCGCTTCTAATTCTGACATTTTCACGTATTTGTTGGGCTGCTAGTAATTACGGCGAACGTTGCAGTGTTGTTACTGACGGGGACTGAGAAGTACTGCAGCTCTCTCCTTATGTTACTGATCAACTCCATGCAATTTTAACTTTGGGCAACTGAAGCAATTCATGATAGAGAGGGCGTTCGAACTCCATGGGCAACGCCAGCAGAAAGTCTCTAATTTATTCATAAGGCATAGAAAAACGTGCGTTGCTGAGTCTTAAAAAACCCGGTGTTTAGTTTACATACCACCAGATGTATAATTAAACAACACAGGCAATGTGTTCATAACGTATCATTGAGACGCGTTCGCGTAACCACTGTTGCTGTGGAAAAGCAATAAGTATTACATATTCTGAGTGTGTGTCTGTAGCCTTAGTTACCCAGCATGCAAAGCGCATGCGCTGTATTATATTGTCGTCTGTGGCCTGTCTGGCTGTACCATATTTTTCCACATTATCTCATAAACGGCAGTGTTTTGATTTTATCTAAAACTTTTGAAACTTCTTTCTAAGAAGAATTGAACGAGACAGATCATAATAAGACTTCGTGTAAAGTACCCGTTATTCTTTTCAGAGGTCAATGAAAATTGACAGATTCTCTCAGACATCTCTACAGATTTTCGAACGATGCTCAAGTATCAAATTTCATGAAAATCTGTCCAGTGGAAGCCGAGTTGTTCCATGCCGACGGAGAGATATGAAGAAACCATTAGTAACTTACCGCAATTTTGCAACAGCGCACATATATCCTTACATTCTACCCAACGAATATATTTTCATGAAATCATATATTGAGGAACCTTACTCTAATCCTCCGAAAGTCACAATTTTGGGTAATTCAAGGCTTTCGCCGCCGTGTAAGCTGAGGTCTTTGCTCTTCTGTTACGCTACACAGCGTAGATTGGTGGTTACCGACATTTCGGGACAGTCTATCGGTTCCATCTTCAATGGTCGAACCTTTTTCTTGAACTTCTTGGTTCTTGAAAACTGGACGGATATGTTGTTCCGAAACGTCAGTAGCTACAAATCAATGCTGCGTAACACTCCAGAAGAGCGAAGCTCTCATAATAATTTTGATTAAAATGTCACAAAAACTAAAACTTTTATGAAACTGTAAAATAATATATTCTTCTCGTCTTATACACCTACATTTTCACTTCCCTCAAGATGAATGAATTAAAAAGAATGTCATATTTATTTTTATCCGCATGCTTCCTAAACTGTTCTGTCTTCTTTATATATATCTTTTTCTTTCTCTCTTTCTTTCCTTCTTACTTTCTTTTTTTTACACATATTTTTCATTCTTATTTCTTTGTTTATCTTTGTTTCTATCAAGAACATGCCAAGTAGCGGATATGAGAATCCATACGTCATTTTAATACCTGCCACATTCCCCTATATGGAATACACGAAACTAAACACCGACAAATTTCAAATCATATTGAGGGCACAATAAAAACACGTCAATTTACTGCTACGAAGTGTGACGGAAAGCCGTAACTCCTAGCAATGGGTTACTACAACTTTTTTTTCCTTTTCACTTTAAGTTACGTATAATAATGACGGGTGGTCGTGCAGAAACGCATTTAACTACCTATTGTAGTTAGTGGCTTGTGACAATTGACCACACTATATTGTGAAAGCCTTATAAGGTCTCTCACAAACAGTACTTCAGCCAGACCACCTTACTAGGGCAAAATCGGCCAGTTTTTCTCGGCTCCTTGATGACTATTCTGGTCAGGAACTGGGCAGAGGACGGGATGGAATCTTAAAAATACATAAAATGGAACCTAATTGCTGTTAGTTTCACCAGCAGAATAAGTACAGCCCTAATTTTCTCGTGGCAAAAACACAATACACAATATTGAATTCATAACAAATTGTGGGAAATTTAAGTGACGTTATACAGCTAGCAGATATGACAACAGCTCATGTGAGTGTAAAACTAAGATATGGTACAAGAAATACTGTAAATTTGTGTTTATGATTATAACTAACTGAATAAATAAATAAATAAATAAATAAATAAATAACCAATTCCATGGAGCAGAGTGCTTCTGGAAGAGCTAACAATTCCTCAGCTAGTAACGAAATTTCCAGCATTTTACGTAACTGGACAGCTCATCGCTGCTTCCACTTTTGTCCCCTAGCTGTACCTAATCTGAGCCAGACCAATCCAGTTCACGCCCCCTCAAACGATTCCTTGACTATTAATTTTAACATAATAATCCCATCTAGGTCCAGGTCTTCCAAGTGATCTATTTGTCTCAGGTTTCCTCACCAAAAGCTGTATGATCCCTTCCTCACTCCTACGCATGCTACATACCCAGCAAATATTATTCTTCTTCATTTGATCAGCAGGATAATATTTGGTGAAGAATATGGATCATCAAGCTATTCATTATTCAGTCTTCTCCTGTAACTTCGCCGTTCAGCACCTTATTCTCGAACACCCTCAGCCTACGTACCTCCCCGAATATGACAGACCAAGTTTCACACCCATATAAAACAAGTAATAAAGTTAGAGTCCTCTGTATTTTAATCTTTATATTTGTGGATAGCAAACTGAATGGCAAAAGCATCCGAACCGAATGGTAGCAGGCATTCCCGGAACTGAATCTGCTCTTAATTTCTTAATTTTCTTAAACACTTAACCTACAAGTCCGGCGATATCTCAACTACCATAACTGAACCATCCTACAGGTTGCTATTTAACCCTTTAAAGACGAAGCTTATCTGTTTTATATAAGGACTCAGTGCGTACCGCGCTGTAAACACTCTCCGCTTCGGTTATAAAAACCAGTCTCTTAATGTTTTATAAGGCAAAAGTTGCTGTTTGTTCTGAGATCCGTACAAAACACATAAACGCAATGTGGGCACCACGTAGAATTTTTTAACGTTAAACCTGGTGGTACGTGAAGTTACCGCTAGGCTTTGAAAGGTTAATACTGTGTTCTCAGATATGTAGCGTAGGTGACAAAGTCTTGCATGCTTATAAAACTTCAGAAAGAGGCGTAAAAAGCAATAATTTTACTTTCTTCTCTTCTGAAAGAAGAACACATTTAAATCACCGTAAAAACTTTCCTGCTATTGTTGAACTGCATGTCTTATTATTGGAATGCATGTCCCATTGTTACAGCTATATGTTGAGATGAAAGATAGGCAGAGACAGGGAACGGTAAAGGAGGGACGGGGGGGGGGGGGGATTCGTGCAGACGCCCTGCTGATTCAAGTCGATGAAGTGATAGAGATGAAGAATTGCTCATAAAGTACATCATTATACTGCAGTGACACGTTGCAGGGAAGTACGTCATTGTCTGAATTATTTATTGAAGGGTGCATTAGTGTAACGACATGTGGGGCACTTTGAACGGATGACCTTGGTATGAGTTAAAACCAGAACGCGCAATTCTACAGGGCGTTATGTACGAAGTGGAATGTGAGAGAAGGTTTATTTGACGACGCTGTAACAAGTAATAAATGTATTGGGTGGCTGACTTAAGCTGACTGATTAATAAACGTATTAGCGTGAAAGGTATTTACCAATGTTTAGAAACAGAAGTTGTTAAGAGCTTGAGAAGGCGTGGTATTCCATTCTGTGGGAGACATTTATTTTAACCTTTTAAAGCCTAGCGGTAACTTTACGTACCACCAGGTTTAACGTTAAAAATTCTACGTGGTGCCCACATTGCGTTTATGTGTTTTGTACGGATCTCAGAACAAACAGCAACTTTTGCCTTATAAAACATTAAGAGATTGGTTTTTATAACAGAAGTGGAGAGTGTTTACAGCGCGGTACGCACTGAGTCCTTATATAAAACAGATACACTTCGTCTTTAAAGGGTTAATATTCTTCTCCAGTCTACACTTAGTTATTCTATAGACAATTTTCCTTCAGGTTTCCCCACAGAGTTAGTGGGAAGACCAGAAGGAAAGAGTCCACTTGGGAGACTTAGATGTTGATAGGTAGATTATATTAGAACAGGTAGTAAAGAAACGTGATTTAATTGAACTAACAGGATTCAGCTGAACGCCAAGTGAAAGTTAGAATTTCACAAACGCATGAGAATACTCTAACCAGATGAGCGACTATCAGTTTATTAAAATTCTCGTGCCTCATCGAATTAGTTACTTTTCTAAATCTGTATCTATATACCTGTACATCTGTCAGTGTAATTGTCCGTCTGTCCGTCCGTCCCGTCTATCAGCCTTTCCGTCTATCCGTCTGCCCCTCTACCAACCAACCAATCAACCAACATCTCTACTCAGTACTTCAGTTTTCCCCTGTCAGTATCATTCCACCATTGCTCCGTACTCATTCATCCATCTACCACCGACGCTGTATAATATTTTTCTCCCAGTACTCCAGTTTCCCCTGTCAGTATCATTCCACCAACGCTCCATACACATTCATTCATCTACCACCGACGCTGTATAATATTTCTCTCCCAGTACTTCAGTTTCCCCTGTCAGTATCATTCCACCAATGCTCCACACTCATTCATTCATCTACCACCGACGCTGTATATTGTTAGCAATTAATAGCGTCGTTAAACAACACATACGAACAAATTTCGACCTATGAATTCTGTAACAAAATTTACCAGCAAGCTCTGTTTTTACCCAAGACATACGACAATGAATTTGCAATAAAGCAGTGTAATTCCCCCCTCGAAACGCAACTCGACTGTCTCGTATCACCTTTCAAGTGTTCACGGTTCAGTATACTGATGACAGTCGAACTATTTGACGCCTATCATAGTGTTCCGCAGTTCACAAACTGGTGACACAGTTACGTGCTGCATTCGTTTCTACGCTGATGTTTATCACTGTGCACAGGAAGAGGGGCGGGCTAGTTTAACCTTTTAAAGCCTAGCGGTAACTTTACATACTACCAGGTTTAACATTAAAAAATTCTACGCGGTGCCCACATTGCGTTTATGTGTTTTGTACGGATCTCAGAACAAACAGAAACTTTTGCCTTATAAAACATTAAGAGCCTGGTTTTTATAACCGAAGTGTAGAGTGTTTACAGCGCGGTACGCACCGACTCCTTATATGAAACAGATACGCTTCGTCTTTAAAGTGTTAATGTTTGTTCGTAGAACTTGACAAGCCATATTCTCTGAGTAGATATACATATATTTCTCGCTGAAAATTTACGTGAAGGACATGTTTTAAATGTTGCATCTACTGCACATTTCATTGCTTCGTGTGTGGAGCGTGAGTGACTTCTGTTGTGACGAGAACTTCACAGATTCTCCTTTTTGTAACTCGAACACACAACTGTGCAGCTGATGTAACTCGTTATTCCCCGCCACATCACGTCATGCAGTATTTGTATCCTGTACTGCAGGTCTGTTCGTAGCTGCAGTATACATATCTACGGGTCACAACATTTTTCATCATATGGCACCACAGACGTCGTCGTAATGCATAGACATGACACTCGTTTTGTACGTAAATTGTCCATAGTGTGTTAACCGCCCAGAATGCTTCTGTGACATATACACGAGGGATGAGCCTTTGGAATGTCGGCTGAAACACGGATTTTTAAACACTTTTTCATAATTGTTCTAATTTTTTTTTTCTTCAGGTCGTTTGCAAGTCCTTGTTAATTAATGTCATCATTAAGTATCCATCTTATGAAATGTCGTCCTTATTAACTGTCATTTTATTAATTATCTCCCTTATTAACCCTTTAAATCCTAGCGGTAACTTTACATAACACCAGGTTTAACATTAAAAAATTCTACGTGGTGCCCACATTGCGTTTATGTGTTTTGTACGGATCTCAAAACAAACAGCAACTTTTGCCTTATAAAACATTAAGAGACTGGTTTTTATAACCGAAGTGGAGAGTGTTTACAGCGCGGTACGCACTGAGTCCTTATATAAAACAGATACGTTCTGTCTTTAAAGGGTTAAGAGATTGGTTTTTATAGCCGAAGTGGACAGTGTTTACAGCGCGGTATGCGCTGAGTCCTTGTATAGAACAAATACGCTTCGTCTTTAAAGGGTTAATGGTCAGCGGTATTTATGTTTGACGTCTGAAGTTACTGCATGAATTTCTGTTCAGTCTGATGTGACAGGCTACACTAAACGCCCGTCAGTCAGATTTCAATAAATTTAAAGCACAAAACTTCTAGAATTCATACCATTCGTGAACAGGATTGGAAGATAGTCAAGTAAAATTCAAAAAATCTCCTTTTCAGAAGACACAATCTTCACCACAAAACCATCCACGCTGAATACCCACAACTGTAACAAAATGTTCAAAAATTTTTGACACACAAATTGTTAGTCAGTGTGTGGCGTGTTTCTGACATGCATGACCTTTCGTACTGACGAAAGTGCCGCTAATTCCCTTTCAAAATTTGGCGCCCGGGGGGGGGAGGGGGAGGAGGGGGGAAGTGGTGACAGCTATCGAGTACAGTCAATCACTCAGTCGACTGTACTCGCAATGAAAGCCGCGGGATGTTGAAAACTGAGAAAAATAATAATTGCCCAGAGGTCAGGGGTCACAGATAATAACTCTGCAGTATCGAGAATTCTGCTGATGTGGGATGAATGTGTGAGAGGTGGAAATGTTGCTATTAGGGGAACGAAGTTACAGCGCATGAGGGCATAAAAAATAATAAACAAAAATTAACCTTCTGCCATGAAGATCTGAAATTATGAAGAAGAAATTATTTGTAGGAAGGAGAAAGAAAGAAAAAAATTGGTGTTTAGGGGACGTTAAAATACCACATGTTCTTAACTTAGACGCCAGACGCAAAAGCTTCAAGTGTGTGTGTCTTTAGTAAAGAACTTTAGCCCCTGACATAAATTTGATAGCAGGTTAATTGAACCCCAATTGCAGAATAGGCGGTGAGAGGAAGAGAAAATTCCTTTTACTTTTTAAACTTAATTTCCCGTACAATAAGACATCCACAAATACTTCCCTAACAAAACTTTCGTTGTTGTCAATTAACCTTTTAAAACCTAACGGAAATTTTACATAAGACCAGGTTTAACGTTAAAAAATTCTGCGTGGTGCCCACATTGCATTTATGTGTTTTGTACATATCTCAGAACAAACAGCAACTTTTGCCTTATAAAACATTCAGAGATTGGTTTTTATAACCGAAGTGGAGAGGGTTTACAGCGCGGTACGCACTGAGTCCTTATATAAAACAGATACGCTTCGTCTTTAAAGGGTTAATTCTAACTAGGTATATATTCTATCAACGGCCGATCCCAGTGGCCGCGCGGTGTAAGGCTTAGATCTGCGGCCGAGCGCTTGCTGGGATCGTGGGTTCGAATCCCCACCGGGGGCATGGATGTTTTTCTTGTAGATTTTTTGTGTTGTCAGGTAGAGGTCTCTGCGACAGGCAAATCCCTCGTACAGAGGAGTTCTACCGACTGTGGTGTGTGTCTGAGTGTGATCAAGTGAAAATAAACAACCCCGGCACCTACTGTGAGTAGGTAGAAGAGGGAAGGACTACGAAACGAATATATTCTATCAACACCGACACTTTATTTTGTTCCATACAGTACGTAACTGAATCAGCCAACAAATGCGCAAGTTTGCTCACACGTACCGAATACGAGTACATCTGCGACCCCGACGTATGTTTCGGCAAAGTAGTTGCCATATGAAGGAAGTTATTTCAGCAGAATTACAAGAATTTTTTTACAACAAAGTACTTTTTTTTTGCTAAATAACCCACTGAAGATGTCAACTCTTTTGCCGAAGCATATGTTGATTTGGCAAGTACGTTTTATACATGTTAATAAGCTTGTTCATTTGTTGATTGATTTCGACTTCCGACAAAACGTACGGTATATAAAATACAAAATTTAAAACATATGTATATATTTTATTGAGACCTCAATCATACGTGAATAAGTTCAGTAAACTTAAACTTTTGATATCTAAACTTTACATTTACATATGATCGAAATCTGTAACCGTTCTAAATGTGACACCATAATTAGTTAAACTTCAGTGAAATTCTGAAGAGGATAATACTAATAACAAATCAATCGGTATTAATTAACGTGCAGGCTTAACAGCAAAAGTTTCTGTTTTAACGCCAGCACAAAAGCACAAATACAACACAAAAACAGCACAGATCCACAAAACAAATACTAAACCAACAAACAAACAAACAAACAAACAAACAAACAAAAACAGTACTACAGGAAAAGATATATAAAAGTACTGGGGCAAAACCCTGACGCTCTGAAGAAACACAGATAAGTTTATTTTAAAAAGTCCCAGTTCAGAGCAAAATCTGTTTTAAAGAAGTAACGGGCTTCCTAAAGGTATGGGTAGCTTTGCACACGCGGTTAGCAGCTGCAACACATCGCGCTGACGGACAGTTTTTACACGTAGCGGTGAACAGAGACGAGTTTCTGGCATTACGGGAAGGAACACGCATGCCGGTGGTATCCAAAAGGGACGGGCAACATTTTAAACTGAATGAACAGAAATAAAACATGATGCATCCAAATGAAGTCTTCTGTCGTCCATGGTGTGAAGCTTCAGAAACATAATATAATACAAATAATAAAATAAAAAATATTAATAATAAGATTAATTACTCGTTCATGTATGACAGGATGTTTATACCTCCTTAATTTCACATGAGACAAGTAGTTTAAATATGTTACTTTAAATACAGAAATCATAAACCACAAATGAATCGGAAAGGAATTTATCATTCATATTTTGCGTTATTTAACGACACTGCATGAGACATATAGGTTATTCAGCGTCGATTTTGTGGATGATTGTCACTATATTCAATTTAAAGTGGCTTGTGTTAAATATATATTTCAGGAATTAAGTATAAGGACTGGCAAAACTACAAATACAAATACAAAAATAGGATATTCGAAATTTGGGTCCTCAATAATGTCAAGGAATTTCCGAAAGAAAAACTCTTTTAACTACCAAAACGCAACCATTGACTCAGAATTTAACACAATTTGGATAGGCAAAGATTTGGAAGGGAGCGCTTATGTCCTGTCATTATTCTAGAAAGAATTAACAAACCACCAAAATCTCCATCAAGGCAGGTGGATAATGGAGACGAGAATATAACTTGGATGCTTCGAAATGTTTTCAGCTGGCTCCATACTATCCTACTCGCCCAAGATGTAAGCAGACATTTCAGCCTTTTATCAAAACAGAGTCTAAAGTCAGAAACTGGTTTTATACACGTATTTATGAGTTAAAAATTCTGCATACACGAACAAATTTCAGCGTTAAATGTTGAAACTGCTTTATTTTGAACAACATTGAAGGGCAGTCATTTGTAGAGCCCACCAAAATGTACGCGTCACAGAAAACCGGTCAGACAGATAGCAAAAACACCAGACACATTTTCTAACGCCACATATGGAAGAAAGGATCAAAGAGTGGAAAGACGACAGTGACAAATCGTGATTCCCAGTTCTTTCAAAAACACCATTGTGGTTCCTGTTCCCCTGCTTTTCACGTTAATGACTATTTCACTCAAAAAAAGAAATAAAATAAAATTACACGACATTTCTAACTTGCATTACGCTTACTATTTCTGGGCGGTCATACCAGAAAGTTTCTCAATTACAAGACACTATGTCGCCAGTTCTTAAACTTTCTCTAACTGCTACCAAATTTAACCCACCTCCTTCTACCTCCGAGGTTGCGAATGGGTTGGGGCTACACCTCCACCACCCTTTGTGTCTGCATAAGCATGTCATGGGGTGTCCTTTCCCTTTTACAACCACATTTCAACGCATACAATCTACCCAAATATTAGCTAGGTATTTTATTCGCTTCAATACTCGCTATGTTGTATACTTTACATGAACCTACCGTAGACAATACCACGTACAGAAATAGTTTCTTTTCCTCTACGCCACCACAAAATTTAAAAATAGAATTATAATTAGGAAGTGCGAATAAAATGTGTAATTTAACTTAACAGTACGAAAATACATGATTTTCTTACTGCATTAAATACATTTTGACTAAGTTTTCTAAGACTGTACAGCAACAAAAAATTAAAAAAAAAAGAACACAAAATATTTCAGTCCACTATATCCTCGATTCCAGCACAAATACACGAAAACAAAACCCTGTACAAAAAGAAAATAAAATATAAATTAATAATGTCAGGGCAACAAAACACAGTTCAATATATTTATCACGTACTTCTCGTTAAATATATTATAAGAGTATGGTGTGTATATGTAACAAGAAATACATGATAAATCTATTGAACTGTGTTGTGTTATCCTGACATTATTAATTTATATTTTACCTTAAACTAATAAACAAGGAGATGGAACACAGTCAAATAAAATGTACGAGGAGAAAAGAAATATAAATGAAGTACTGGCAGAAAAAAGCGTAACCCTGAAAAACATAGCTAACTTCATTGAAAAATGGCACAGACAAGCGCAGAGTCTGTTTTAACCTTTTAAAGCCTAGCGGTAACTTTACATACGACCAGGTTTAACATTAAAAAATTCTACGTGGTGCCCACATTGCTTTTATGTGTTTTGTACGGATCTCAGAACAAGCAGCAACTTTTGTCTTATAAAACATTAAGAGACTGGTTTTTATAACCGAAGTGGAGAGTGTTTACAGCGCGGTACGCACTGAGTCCTCATATAAAACAGATACGCTTCTTATCTAAAGGGTTAAAGAAGTAACGGGTTTCCTAAAGATATCGGTGTCTGTGCACACACGATTAGTAGCAGACGGAGAGTTTTGACAAATAGCAGTAAACAGGGAGGAGTTTCTGAAATAGTAATGGCAATGATAATGGTGATTTCGAAAACTTACGGTGTGCGAAAATGAAATAAGAAATCTGTGGCAAATATTAAAAATATACATTTGGGTAAATTTTATGCCTACATACGCAATAGAATTTGGTTGTCAGTTAAAATTTGAGACGCAACAAACCTTACAGTTGTAAGGTACAGTAAAGTGTTGTTTCATTGATCACACCGGCCATCATGTAATCATAAATCACCTTTCTCATCAATATCTGTCATCACCAATAAGGCTGGATAAACAAAAAACTGATGACAGTTGCTTTTTTGTCTACTTGTTTGCAAATTGATTCTACGTTCGGCTTAACACACGCACAGTTGAACTCAGGTGTGAACCCACTTGCAGCCTGATTCATATAATGCGCAACACTGCATACACTGTAAAGTACTGGAGCAAATTAACCTGCAAACTAATCAGCTCATTAGTAAAACCCTCTGGTTATATGACCAGCGAAAAGCTTTCCCACGACTGGTGTATTTCATAAATCGGTCAATTTGGTGCAGGGATATCATACCATCAAGTAGCTTGTTCCCACCTTATCAATAACGGCACGAAATAAATCACACATTGAAATATGGGAATCCAACAGGGCGAACTACAGCCTGAATCAATATCGATTTCCTAGCCCTTTCCTTGTGCACGTGAAGTTTTCCGTGTTTTGTCTGAAGTCTCAGTAATCTGAATGAAAAGTGGGCTGACGGTTTTGACTTCGTGTCCTCTGTTGTTGGATTCACACGTTTCACAATATATGCTGTGCTGTTGGATTCACACGTTTCAAAATGTATGCTGTGCTGTTGGGTTCACACATTTCACACTGTATGCTGTGCTGTTGGATTCACGCGTTTCACGTTGTATGCTGTGCTGTTGGATTCATAGGGTTAAGGACTTTTGTGGCTGTATATTTACATTATTTACACTTATACCAACATGTTGTGCTGTTGGATTCATACGATCTGACTTGTGTTTTATCTCGTTGTATTCACACGTTTTACTTTGTGTCCTGTGTTTTTGGATTCATAGGATTAAGGATTTTTTTGCCAGTATATTTAAATGAATCGCGTCGTGTTGTACTGTTGGATTCATACGATCCAAGCTGTGTTTTATCCTGCTGTATTCGCACGTTTCACTGTCCCGTGCCGTTGGATTCATGATTAAAATTTTTGGTGCTGTTTGATTCACAAGTC
This sequence comes from Coptotermes formosanus, assembly GCA_013340265.1. NCBI lineage: Eukaryota > Metazoa > Arthropoda > Insecta > Blattodea > Rhinotermitidae > Coptotermes > Coptotermes formosanus. Next base: position 108,370 of record BLKM01000869.1, on the reverse strand, counting down.
TAAAGCTGTGTGTTTAAAATTTGTGTTCAAAAGTTTCACTTCGTGTTTCATACTGTTGGTTTCACACGTTTAACCTTGTGTTTCCTTTACAGCCAGAATGGAGAAGGCAAAAACAGCCCACCAGGTGAATGGACACCCCTGCACACATTCGACCTATAGTCAAATACACCCCTCGTGGGCTGCGGCTTAAGGTTACAGATGGGATATCAGGGGTGTCACGGACTGTCAATGCTGGAAGCGAAGTCGCCGAGATAAACTTGTGGCTTAAGCCACATCTGAGGCAGAGGGCAAGTAAACTTTACTAATCTGACAAGCAAACGTTTTTAATTAACCGGTCCCAATTTAGATAATTATCATAAATGAAATTATTAACGAGGGACATGTTCCGGCTTAGTTTACACTGCTGTAGTCTAATCAAGCTCAAAGATAGTAAATAACACGTAGAAGCACACTGCAGCACTTAACAATTAACGTAAGACGAGCTATTTCTCTGTTACAATATTAACATATAACAAAATTCTAATACGCACAAATTGAAACTTCAAATAATCTTACTTCCAAATCATGAGCAACAATGCATTACACGGACATTTGAAAATCATGCAGAAGTGGCAGATACCGTTCTATAAAACACAAAGAAACTACGATGTCTTCTAGTAGAGCAAAAAGACCGGCAGTTTACGTATAACTGTAACATTGAGGCGCGTTCGGGTAACCATTGTTGCCGTGCAAAAGCAGTATTACATACTCTGAGTGCGTGTGTAGCCTTAGCCATCCAGTACGCAATGCGCATGCGCCGTATTATATTGCCGTCTGTGGCCTGTCTGGCTCTACCATATTTTTTTCCACATTATTTCATAAACTGTGCTATTTTCGGACAAAAGTTATTGAATATAAAATGTGTGTTTTGATTTTCTCTACAACCTTTGTCTGAAATATTTCTCATTCTAAGAACAATGCGTCGAGATACTGTCATAAATGTACACAGGTCTACATGCAAGGTACACGTTATTCTTGCCAGATTTTAATGAAAGTTGGATTTTCTCGACTGGTTTTTGAAAAATATTCAAATACAATACTTTATGAACATCCGTCCACGAAGAGCCGTATTGTTCCATGCGGACGGACGGACTGACAGACACGGAGACACTAATAGTCGCTTTTCTCAATTTTTCAAAGGGCTTAACCTTTTAAAGCCTAGCGGTAACTTTACATACGGCCAGGTTTAACATTAAAAAATTCTACGTGGTGCCCACATTGCGTTTATGTGTTTTGTACGGATCTCAGAACAAACAGCAACTTTTGCCTTATAAAACATTAAGAGATTGGTTTTTATAACTGAAGTGGAGAGTGTTTACAGCGCGGTACGCACTGAGTCCTTATATAAAACATATACGCTTCGTCTTTAAAGGGTTAAAAAGAAGTTACAGCATTTTTATAACATAAAAACGAGTCACTCTTGTGGTGTTCTGTCAGTTGCGCCTTTTTACACAATAACAGGCTAATAAAACACAACACTTTTCTATCAGTTAGATCGTGTTGTGTTAAAACTGCATGAATCATTACTATATTGCCATTAAGCAGCTTAGAGAGTTGCTGGTTGTTTCGCAAGGTTTAAACTCTTGACCTTTGCATGGCCAGTGCGTACAGTGGTTGTCACGTTTCTTCAGATGTGTCAGTCAAAAATAGACGACTCTACACGGAACCCAAATGGCTTAGTTACTCACGAGAAAAGTGCAAACTAGCGATATATCACCTTACGTCTCCAGGAACGCAAGTCACGTCAGCGGGGCCTAAATCCATTTGTGGCAAATACAAAACGGCAAAGATTGAAGGTGGTGAAGAGCCAAATTCTATGCAGAACGTATGGAAGCGAGGGAAGACGTGAATGCAAGAGACTGGACGAATAGGTTGAAAGATCGACCTCTATACAGACGGGTAGATGAGGAAGTAGGTGGATGAATAATTTCATATTACACCATCATCAATCAGAATTTTACCCTTTTGCAAAATAAATTCTTATCGTACTTTCGAACAGTACAGTACAAATTAATTTTCCAGAAAATCTTTAAATTTCAAATTTTAGAAATATCCATTACGTGGCAGGAGATTTTGAAAAACTGACATAAAATATGGTAAAAAAGGTGTCTATTTTAACTCGACAATGAACCTGGTAAAGAGCAAGCGCTGTCCTCATCAACTCGACATTGGACCAACAAGTTTTAAGGAAATTTTGTAGAAGAAAATAAAAAGGTTAGGGCAACTACGATTTGTGGACTTAGCTGGCTTAAGATGAAGAGAAGTGGTGTTACTTTGTCATCACTAGTATGAACATCGAGGCTTCACGACAGCTAGAATTTCGTGATTTGTAAATATTCGTGACTTAGTTCCTTCAGCAGCACTTTACCCTGAAGGTGGCTGGTTGTTAGAAGTCTAAATTTGTCAGTACATATTTGGTCCCTAAATGATGCGATGTTAGTGAAGATGATAATGGCTGGTACAGGGGCACGCATGTTAACCCTTTAAAGACGGAACGTAATATATTTTATATAAGGACTCAGTGCGTACCGCACTGTAAACACTCTCCACTTCGGTTACAAAAACCAGTCTCTTAATGTTTTATAAGGCAAAAGTTGCTGTTTGTTCTGACATCCGTACAAAACACATAAACGCAATGTGGGCACCACGTAGAATTTTTTAATGTTAAACCTGGTGGTACGTAAAGTTACCGCTAGGCTTTAAAAGGTTAACATGACACGCCATCTACGGTGCAGCGGAAATAACGGAGCTCCTCACAACAATTTACAGTCGACTGGTAACTATATGTACCACATGATGTAACTTTAACGATCTCTGCATTTTGCCACACGTGACGTACGTGCCACAAACGACAACTATAAACAGCGACTTTAATCTCACAAAATTAACTTACTTGTTTCTAACTAACACACTGCGTTCTCCGTGAAGTAGGTACAGTATCATTAAATATAATGTCTATTATTTGCTTCACGGTGCGGAGATCTGCTTTTGATTTCGGGCCAGTCCTTGCGAGATTTGTGGTGGACAAAATGGTAATGGGACGGGTTTATCTCCGAGTTCTTCGCTCTTCCCGGTCAGAAATATTGCATCAGTGCTCCATACTCATCCTCAGGTTCGTTGCTTTTATCAGAAGGACAAGCGGGCGAAGCCTGTGAAATTTCAAATAAAAGAATATTCTTTCGAAAATCGGGAGCAATGGAAAAAAAGTACGTTTGCCTTCTCAGGTTTATGGAGGTGTGATTTTTTCGTAGATAAAGGACGGGAAAGGCATGCAGATAAATGCAAATATTACCTGACGGGTCTCCAACTCGGGTCATCAACGTCCTTAAAAGCAAAACAAGAACTGTAAACTTCAGAAGCAAGATTAACCTTTTAAAGCCTAGGGGTAATTTTACGTACCACCAGGTTTAACATTAAAAAATTCTACATGGTGCCCACATTGCGTTTATGTGTTTTGTACGGATCTCAGAACAAACAGCAACTTTTGCCTTATAAAACATTAAGAGACTGGTTTTTATAACCGAAGTGGAGAGTGTTTACAGCGCGGTACGCACTGAGTCATTATATAAAACAAATAAGCTTCGTCTTTAAAGGGTTAAAGTCAGTTATAGTTTGAACCGATTTCTCTTGGCCCGTTCGTTCAAACTAACGTTATTTTAATTACAGTGTAAGATACACGAAGTTGAATATCGTGCAGTGGGATGTACATAGTAGAGGAAGGTATGACGGATGTCTGTGAACAGACTTTGTAACAAATGTGATTAACTGGATAATTGAAGGTTCCACTTTACGAAATCAGCTAATAATGGTTCAGGTTACAAATAACAACAGCTGTTATTTGCCTTATGAAGTGCTGGCCTTTGTTCATCTTTTATTTGAGTTAAACTTTCAGGAGGACTTGGCGTAAAAATTCTCTTCTATGTTTCCCACATCCTTAGTCGTGACTTTCTCAAGCCACAAATTACTTGAAGTTGCATGTGTCTAATAAGTTGTCCAAAATACTGGTCATGAAAATAAAGAAGGGTGATTTGTACGTAACTGGGCATGTACAGAATACCATAAGAGACATTTTGCTTTGTGCGCAGCACAATTAGGAGTATGGTGCCTGCGCAGTATTGTTACGTGGCAGTAACTCTAGTGTCACTTATGAACTAAACTAGGGACTTCATACTTAAATAATACAGAATCATCCGGAGAATTTTTAATCTCGTTCCTATAATATAGAGCGTTTCCATTCTATTGTTTTTGTTAATATTTTAAAGCCTAGCGGTAACTTTACATACACCTGGTTTAACATTAAAAAATTCTACGTGGTGCCCACATTGCGTTTATGTGTTTTGTACGGATCTCAGAACAAACAGCAACCTTTGCCTTATAAAACATTATGAGATTGGTTTTTATAACCGAAGTGGAGAGTGTTTACAGCGCGGTACACACTGAGTCCTTAAATAAAACAGATACATTTCGTCTTTAAAGGGTTAAACTTTTACTACATGTGTTTAAAAATAAAAATATTCCGACTACACGAAGTTTTGACTTTATGTTTACAAAGTAAATGAAAGTTATCAATTGCACATATGGGTTTGCTTTTGCACATTTGTGCACAAATATTCGTGGTGCAGAAGTCAGCATTTGTGTTTCATATTGGGAGGTTCTGGGTTCGTTATTCCTCTCGATTACTCCCTACTCAATTTCCGCGTACTTGTCAGTTCTCCTAAGGAAGTTCTGAGGTATCGGCGCAAAGTAGGCTACGACCCGTTCCATTCCTATTCACTGTTCATAATAATCCTGCGAATCGAGGCTTGTGTAGAAATTTTTATAAACGCGTCTCTTTAAATATTCAGAAAAAACAATTTTATTTACTTGCATTTTAAGTGAGACATTAGTAACTTCACGCAAGTAGAGGCCACATTAATATTATTGTCAGGGAAATGCGCATTTTGATTATCCTGACGTAGATCAAGTGCGACCACACCATCGTACCCAATTTCTTTGCAATCCATTTTAGTATTACTCTATCTCCGAAGTCTACACCATGTATGTGACCTCTTCTTTGGGGACAGTCCTAAAAGAAATTTGTACGTAAATGAGTATCGAGTTTTTCACAGAGGTAAAATGAAGAATTCCCATCTTCTGTTACGCGACGCTGCGTCGGTAGGTAAATGGTTTCCGACGTTTCGTAGGCACGTATCGCTTTCATTTTCAAGAACTATGCTGTCCCTTGAAAATGAATTCAATATATTCTTTCGAAATGTCGCCAACAACTTTCGTTACACAACATAAGATGGGAATCCTCAATTCCTAGGTATTTCTAATTTTCCACACGTCCCAACATACTGATTCACAGGAAGCAATAAGTGTGGGGCTCTTGTGATTAGGCAGCTTGGTGTGACACATAGTCGCAACACCTCTATTTGTAACAGCTTTTTAAAATTTTTCTGTATAAAAGGACTCGACTAGGATTCAAATCCAGGCAAGTTCGAAAAATATTGTGATGGAGATAACACTAGCAGAGGGCAAGAAAAGAATAATTATAAACCACTGGCAAACAAGCAAACATGTATGACATCTGGTGACGTAACTCGAGTCAAATTTATTAATCTGATACAAGAGAATTTGCTCCGCCCCCCAAAACAGGAGCCAGTTTTCAGCTATAAGCAATAAATCTTGCAGACCACTAAACATACTTTAAAAAGGAGCCTGTCACAGGATCGTGACAAGTGTTCACCGAAGCTTTTATAAATGCCACGTTTTAATCTGGTACGACATCAGAAATTGAACGCTAATTGCATGTAGAAAAATAAAGGCCCGTATGTAAGCACACTCGCATTCAATTTGCTCCATGTTCACTTGACAGTACCTGAAAGACCCGACGTTTTGAAAGACAGCCGCCTTGTGTGGCATCCCTTATTCGATCTACAGATATCAGAAGATAGAGGCCTTCTAATACACTTCAATCGAGATACAATAACTTGACACAGCAAAACTGTGTTGTGTTTATCTTCATTTTACGTGATAAATAGACAAAAGATGTCGCTTCTTCTTATGACAACTGAAGCTAAGCATGTGCAAATAATATATTCTAGATCGACGGTGCAGTGTCCTCTCTGAGACGCTGATAGCAGCTCACTTTGTAAAAAATGTCCATGACCTTTATGTTTAATATCGCCCTCAGCATAACTGCTCCAGTTTTAATATGGTGAGCCGCACGAATTTAGCCCACATTCTATAGAACCTTCTGTTAAAATTCCTTTTAATATTATCTTCATATCTAGACTTTGTGTACCAAGTTGTGTTTTCCTCTCAGGTTTTACCGACTAAAAATTTACTTTCATCTCGTGCATTCTACATGCCCGCCCGTCTCAAAATAAATCGCATTATTGTTCCAAGAAACATGAAAGAACCAAACATATTTCAGTCATTTGGGAATAAAATTAACCATTTAAAGACGAAGCGTATCTGTTTTATATAAGGATTCAGAGCGTACCGCGCTGTAAACACTCTCCAATTCGGTTATAAAAACCAGTCTCTTAATGTTTTATAAGGCAAAAGTTGCTGTTTGTTCTGAGATCCGTACAAAACATATAAACGCAATGTGGGCACCGCGTAGAATTTTTTAATGTTAAACTTTGTGGTACGTAAAGTTACCGCTAGGCTTTAAAAGGTTAAACAAAACCAAATATGTGACGATCGGACAATAAACAGGCGCCAGTTAAACATTAAAATCATTACGAAACGTCGATATTAAAGTCACCACAAAAGAATGCCTCTTTAATGTGATTCATCTTCTGATTTATTTTAACGATGTTCGATGACTCAGTTATTCTGGGAAATGACATTATATCACTGGGCGAACAGTACAGGACGTTTCGAAGGTATTACGATTTTTCGAAACGTCGAAAACTATTCGACAAATTACAAAAGTGCCACATTCTGGAACACGTAAATTCTGAGAAATATCGCCGTGAGAACTTCAGACCTTGCATAAATGTGAGTTACTTTAACATATTTTTTTCACGTACACTATGCGTACGTGCCTGTCTTCCCATATAAGAGTCTGCATGAGATAAATCGACAAAATTGTGCAAGCTTGTTTGTTTTCTAATTTCTGTCATGTGTCAACAGTTGCTACGCATGTAGCAATTTTTTTTTAATCAAGCTCTTCCCACTCGCAGACAGGATCAAAACGTATAGTTTCGACTCGTGGAAATTTATGTGTCCTTATTCCTGTGCCTTCTATTTTCAGTTCAAATCATTTAAACACTGTTTTGTTAAACGTCTTTAACCCTTTAAAGACGAAGCGTATCTGCTTTATATAAGGACTCAGTGCGTACCGCCCTGTAAACACTCTCCACTTCGGTTATAAAAACCAATCTCTTAATGTTTTATAAGGCAAAAGTTGCTGTTTGTTCTGAGACCCGTACAAAACACATAAACGCAATGTAGGCACCACGTAGAATTTTTTAATGTTGAACCAGGTGGTACGTAAAGTTACCGCTAGGCTTTAAAAGGTTAATCTTTCTTCTTCTTATGACAGACCACGAAACAAACCAACACAAAACAGTCGTCTAACAAAAAAAATTGCTTTCACAAGACCATACAACACAATAAAACACAACACAATACAGTACAATACAACACACATCTTTTACGAACGTTTATCAGACAACGTTAACGAGTTTGGGTTAATTAATACCCTTTTGTAATTAGTGTGATGAACACACACTATGGAAAATACACCAAATCGAAACACAGTTTGTCAGGCTTCAAATGTTACCGTTGTTAATCGTAGCTCATCGATGCTACTGAGTGTTATGCATTTTGTCTTTCAGTTTGGTTTCCGTTTACTTGTATTGAGCGTTAGTTCTAATTAGTTCCATTCATTTACATTTAACTATTATACGTAATTTGGCAGTCCTTCCCTCTTCTACCTACCTGTTCACAGCAGGTGTCGTGGTTGTTTATTTTCACTTGATCACACTCAGACACACACCACAGTCGGTAGGACTCCTCTGGACGAGGGATCGGCCCGTCGCAGAGACCTCTACCTGACAACACAAACACTGTACAAAAGAAAAAAACCCATGCCCCCGGTGGGATTCGAACCTACGATCCCAGCAAGCGCTCGGCCGCAGACCTACGCCTTAGACCGCGCGGCCACTGAGATCGGCTAATTATTATACTTTGTACCAAATAACTCCGTGGAACAGAGTCCTTTTTCGGAAGGTAATATTTTATGAGTTAGTCAAAAATTCCCCGCATTTTATGGAACTAGAAAGTTCATTGCCATATTCAAAACAGCCTGCCCCTTGTCCCTATCCTGAGCCAGATAAATCCAATCCACACCTTCCCACTTGATTTCTTTACCATCAATTCTAATATTATTTTCTCTTCTACTCCTGCATCTTCCAGATGGTCTCTTTCCGTCAAGTTTACATATTAAAACCTTGTAGGCGTCCCTTCTCTCCCCCATACATGCTACATGCCCCACCCATCTCATTCTTCTTGATGTGAACACCAGAATAATATTTAGTGAGGAGTACAGATCATAAAGCTCCTCGTTATGTAGTCTTCTCCATTCCCCTGTTGCCTCGTCCCTCTTAGGCCCAAATATCCTCCTCAGCACCCTATTCTCGAACACCTTCAGCGTATGTTCCTCCCTCAATATAAGAGACCAAGTTTCACAACCATACAAAACAACTGGCAAAATTACAATTCTGTATATTTTAGTCGTTGTACTTTTGGATACTCCTTATACAAATAAAAGCAAATACGCACTACATCGTACGAGATATTACTGATATGTATCGGCACTTTTTCTATCGTACTTGAATACACAAACACGACGTTTCGAAAGCAGACGGCTTTCTTCTTCAGGTGGACTAAAATCTTGAGGATAAGTGACAACCTATAGGAATCAGAGCCTGCAGCCCATAAGCGGGAGGCGTAGTTCCTTTAGACTGTTGCTTTTTCTCAATATTTTAGTGCACGTGAGTAAGAAAACAGCCTGTTTTCGAAAGGTCGTGCGTGTGTACGTGACGATGGAAAACAGTCCAAACACACATCAGTGATATCTCTCATGTCACATAATTGCCTGAGAATTATAGCATATATTGTATGTATAATAATCTACAGTTATATTTCTCTGTAGTGTCTATGTACGAGAGGTCTATATATATACACACACACATATATATATATATAGTTACGACATTTCTGTTACGTCTAAATTAATAGAATATGAATATTCTTTCACATAAATTCCGTTCAACGTACACATTTCTTCAGTACAAAAGTAGGATGTAACGGTGATTTATACCATCTTAATTCATTCCCAGGTTTAGGAGCGATTTATGATATCAAGTTCACGTTCTTAACGATAGATGGCCCTGTTATTGCCTTCTCACAGAAGAAAGAGGAATTTGAACTCTGACTTTACCTCATGGCGGGACTGAAGAAAACGCACGTTCTGGTCAAGCCGTCTTCCAGCGGTTCATCAGTCCTCCTGAAAAGAAACAAATGAATAAATAAGAAGAAAATCTTATACGTGAGTTGCGGAAAGTAATCGATCTGCGGACCACCGACTGGGAAACACTTCTCACATTTAAGCTAATATCTATACGATCACGAAATTATTTCCTTAGTGAAACACGATGATCCTAACTTGTTCACAAAACTAGAAAAAATTCAATGCTATTTTGATTCACACGATTTTAAAACCCTGCTTCTTTAACTTCCATTTTAATATTATTTTCCCTTTTCTGCGTCCAGACATTGGTATGTTCTCTTCCGTATTTGAAGTAAATGACATGCATTCTGCACGTCTGACCCATATCATTTAACCTTTTAAAGCGTAACGGTAACTTTACATACGACCAGGTTTAACATTAAAAAATTCTACGTGGTGCCCACATTGCGTTTATGTGTTTTGTACGGATCTCAGAACAAACAGTAACTTTTGCCTTACAAAACATTAGGAGACTGGTTTTTATAACCGAAGTGGAGAGTGTTTACAGCGCGGTACGCACTGAGTCCTTATATAAAATAGATATGCTTCTTTTTTAAAGGGTTAATCACTATAAAAGCACTAGGCACGTAGAACAAGTGTTGACTTCTCTGTCCTCTTTCAGCTACTTCGTTCTATACCCATACGTATACCTATTTATTTGATGTGAACAGCGGACAAAATTCAACACGAAATAAGGTTAAATTTCATAGGGAGAGTCGAACATCTGCAGGCGTTGTAGAGGATCCCCACTGGGAAATTCTTACATCCAACTCCATACTAACGTCGAAATGTCTTCCCGTTACATAATACTGTGAACGTTGAACATAAACAAAGCAAGCTAACATGTACATAAAACATTAAATTACCTCCTGGACACAAATAAAACAACGCAAACCTACACACAATGTTAATTCCCCACGGTAAGCTGAAGTGGGTTGTTAACAAGGTAGGGAAGTCAAGAAAAACATTTCTTTATAAATTAATTGGACAAACTACACACATATTTTCAAAGTCTGGTTGGGGACATGGTTTAGAATTTCTTTATACTGGTACAAGTTATGAACTGCTTTTGTCTGTCCTTGTGTATGGGTGTGAAGTTTGGTCTTCCATGTTAAGGGAAGCACATAGGCTGGAAGTGTTCAAGAACTGGCAGATAGAGATATTACTGGCTAAGTGGAAGAAACGCCTTTGCGACGAGCTGATCGTTCGTTCAGAGGAGTCCTACTGGGGTGCGTGTGTCTAATTGTGTGTGATCTGGAAACCTAGGCGGCCTAGGCCCGAATTGGGCTGTTGTGCCACAGCAAAAAAGTGGAATAAGAAACTCTAATTCTAATTTGCGGGTCTCTAGTTTGCAATTTTCAGGGACGTAACTCTGATGTTAAACATAGTCTTACTTTAACCTTTTAAAGCCTAGCGGTAACTTTACATACGACCAGGTTTAACATTAAAAAATTCTAGGTGGTGCCCACATTGCGTTTATGTGTTTTGTACGGATTTCAGAACAAACAGCAACTTTTGCCTCATAAAACATTAAGAGATTGGTTTTTATAACAGAAGTGGAGAGTGTTTACAGCGCGGTACGCGTTGAGTCCTTATATAAAACAGATACGCTTCATCTTTAAAGGGTAAATTGGCTTCGTAGTCCTTCCCTCTTCTACCCACTCACAGTAGGTGCCGAGGTTGTTTAGTTTCACTTGATCACACTCAAACACACACCACAGTCGGTAGGACTCCTCTGGACGAGGGATCGGCCCGTCGCAGAGACCTCTACCTGACAACACAAACACTCACAACAGACAAACATCCATGCCTCCAGTGGGATTCGAACCCGCGATCCCAGCAAGCTCTCGGTCGCAGACCTACGCCTTAGACCGCTCGGCCACTGGGATCAGCTATTTACTGTAATGCGTGCCTAAACGAAGCAGAAATATCGCATGTCAAGTTTAATCGAACGGTGTCAAAGAATTTTCAAGCACATATATGTATTAATTTTTTTCATTTATGCGAACATGTAAACTGCACATCATGAATTCGAAAGGGGGAAGGGAGGTGCAGGTCCACGCCCTCTTAACTTCGACAGTAGGTTGAAGTATATAATCAGCTTCACGCCTCCGCCGCTTTAACAGCCCCCGTTACACATGGATTGGGAAGCTGGGAGGGAAAAGAGGATCCATATGGATGGATGTTTTGGATCAAAGTGGAGTATTTTACCCCTACATAAATCGAGTTATGTTTTCTCGGTTATAAACCCAGCAGGCTATTTGCTATACAAACTAACACAAAATCAAAGAAGCTGGGTAAAATGTAGTGAATTTCATGCTACTGAAATTTATGCGAGTGGGTTGGGTATTTCAGGCACTGTTTTTTTTGTATAAGATGGCGAGTGGGCATGACAAAAACAAAGAATCTTGTGACGCGCGTACAAACAACTTAATTCGTTTTACACGCCTTCAAGCAGTTTCTCAGTCTGTATTACAGCCTGCACGAATTAGCTCTGATTTCTTTATTACATTATCATTTTAAACGGATCTTTCTTTAACCATATGCTTTGTACCTTTCGCTTAAAACTAATCAATTTTCACTGAACGTCACGAACCGGTTTATCTTGCGCTAGAACATTAATCTTCATCAACATTTGTTAAATTTTCGGATCTCTCTAAACATCACGACACCCTGCTCCCTTCTGCCCACCGCGCGGCCATCTGCCGCGATCGTGACAGCATCCCACAGGACCTTTGCTGGATAACTGCGCCATCTAGTACGTAAAAGCAGAAACACATCACAGCGCATGTTGTGTGCTGCCGATCTCAGGTTCTAATGGCGGCGAGTGGGAAGCTTACAGTCTGACCGGTTTGTGACAACGTGTAATCTGGTAGAGATTTACAGCAATTACGGAGGAACTTACAGTATCCACATTCAGAAGTGTAGTCTGTCTGTCTATCCACTACCCTGACTAAAGTTGTCGCTGTTTGCTTCAGTGTCTGAATGTGATTGTTGTAGTGACACAAACAAATAATCAGCCGTTTTATACACACACACACATTTTACAATACTGTATCAGGTATTCAGCTACGTATTTCGGTTTACGTTGAGGCTATCATCAGGCTGCGTACGTAAAATAAAATGTAAAAGTTTAACAGTAATATTAAAATATACAAACATATATAATATATATACATACATAATAGCTTATACAGACAAAATGAACTGATTTAACAAGTTCGATACCTCGACTTGGTAAATTTTTAACACATTTTATATTTTATAGTGTAATATGATATGATATAATATAATATAATATAATATAATAATGTAACATAATATAATATAACGTAAATTAATTTTTGTGTTTAAAGAAAGTAGATACTTTTATACGGCCACTTGACAAAGACGAAAACAGTGGACACAAGACGGACCCGTCCTCTTGCAAGAATTGTCACCCACATTCGACTACGCCTGTAAGAGTCAAACTCACCACTTCACAAACTCGCTCGACGCCAAGACAGACAGGCGACCAGTTTCAGCGACTCTGGCTTGCACTTAGTCTTCTGATACGTACAGATGGATACTTCCCCTACAGTAAAGTAGCCAGGGCATGAAGCTCCACCCCCGTAACGTTGCCGAAGTTAAGAATAGGTGGAGCCATTGCTGCGTTCCTCCTTATTTCTTTATGGCGCCCACAGAAAAAAATCAACTTCAATGTTACTGAGTAAGGTACCTTCTAAGTTTCAGTTATTGGTAATGCAGAAGGCGCCTTGTTAGTGTAGTGCTGTAAGCTAATTTGCCGGATATAAAAGATAGGGTCTCGGGGGCGCTCTTATGGGGAGACTTGATATAAGTACCTCAATTAAGAGACGGGACACACAGTAGAGGCTTTCGCATCTGATTAATAGCGTTTGCAATCAGAAATCATTTCTTTTTAATCCTACGAATAAGCATTGTTAAAAAAGTATTTCAGAGTCCAATTATTTTTTTTAAATTAAAACTTCGTTATGGGTGCACTTCGTAAAGAAACGGAGAAAAAAAATATAGAAATGACAGAACACAGACGAACAGGAAAAGTTGTGGAAGTAATCAATTGCATTGAATGTCGCTTCCGAGTTACCCCAGTCGAGATGCCTGTAATCAAATTATTATGGCAGAAGTTCTTCAACAGACCTCTGTTCATCTGCCACGACACGGGGGCATACCAATCACCTTCTGGGCGCACAAGTGGTATATGTACAAAAAACTTTCCATTTCCATCAAACGCCGAACATTAGAGCGAAGATGTAAGTCACAAATATAGTAGGATTTAATATGAGATTAACTGGTATCTCAAACTGACCTAACGCCTAAATTAACCCTTTAAAGCCTAGCGGTAACTTTACGTACCGCCAGGTTTAACATTAAAAAATTCTACGTGGTGCCCACATTGCGTTTATGTGTTTTGTGCGGATCTCAGAACAAACAGCAACATTTGCCTTATAAAACATTAAGAGCCTGGTTTTTATAACCGAAGCGGAGAGTGTTTACAGCGCGGTACGCACCGAGTCCTTATATAAAACAGATACGCTTCGTGCTTAAAGGGTTAAACAAAATGTAAATTTATATTCTGCCCAAACTACGTCTTTATGGTTCCATTCCCCAAACAATAATGTTCTTACATAATATTTCCGCTCAGTAATTAACACCTTCAGCAGTGATACTAGAGTTAATCACGTATATTGTTACTCTATCATTCTGCTACACAGAAATGTTTTATCCACTGTTCTGCAGTCTGCTGTACGTCACAAAACATTGATCCCCCTACTGACTGGACAATCAATTTGTATCTACTTGTCCGGTAATGAACCCATACTGACAATGCAACTTTCTACAAAGCATACCTAATGTAATATGGACAATCCTGAATCTACAATTTAAACGTATCGCTGTGTGTTAACTTCATTAAACAGAGAACAAGCATCGGACCTGATCTGGCAACAGACTGAGAAGTTTTAATTCGTTTCCATTGCTGGCGGCAGGACAAGTTTGTGGTGCTATTGACGCGCTGTTGGAGACAATACAGTGAGAATGAAGTCGTTATTAAAGCACCGCTAATTGAAGTAAACACGAACCGTTGTGATTTGCAATGAGCCGTGGTTTGTGTCTACCGCAATACGAACGGCAGACCGAATTAACAGCGTAACTCCTGGTACCAATTGGTGACGCCGTCACTGCACCACATGACACCATCGAGAACAAGAAAATGGCAGCTAGAATCTGCGCATGTGCAAGGTGTACGGCGTTCTGCGGATTTCGTTTTGTCTCTGCTTGAAGCCAATCCTTGGACACCGGGATAGCACAGCCTGTTTTATGGTCCTGAGAGAGCTTTACCCACGTCATGAATTATTTTATGGCATCAATATTAACCTTTTAAAGCCTAGCGGTAACTTTACATACCACCAGGTTGAACATTAAAGAATTCTACGTGGTGTCCACATTGCGTTTATGTGTTTTGTACGGATCTCAGAACAAACAGCAACTCTTGCCTTATAAAACATTAAGAGATTGGTTTTTATAACCGAAGTGGAGAGTGTTTACAGCGCGGTACGCACTGAGTCCTTATATAAAACAGAGAGACTGGTTTTTATAACCGAAGTGGAGAGTGTTTACAGCGCGGTACGCACTGAGTCCTTATATAAAACAGATAGACTGGTTTTTATAACCGAAGTGGAGAGTGTTTACAGCGCGGTACGCACTGAGTCCTTATATAAAACAGATACGCTTCGTCTTTAAAGAGTTAATGTAAGCCGCTTCCAGTGGCCGTGCGGTCTAGGATGTGGGTCTGTTGTCTTTTGATTGTTGGGACTGCGGGTTCGAATCCCGCCGGGAGCCTGGATGTCTGTCTTTTGTGAGTGTTGTGTTTTGTACAGGTAGAGGGCACTGCGTAAGGGCTGATCACTTGTCCAGAGGAGACCTACCGAGTGTGGTGTGTCTGTGTATGATCGTGAAGCCTCGACAGTGAGAAGGCCCTGTCCCACTGGGGGCTGTTGCGCCAAAGAGAGAGTGAGATAAACATAATATGATAAAGGTCAAGAAATCCAAGGTCTTCTTGACCCTTGGAGATGAGACCGAGAGGTTGTCCCAAAAGGTCGATACAGAACTATTACACCACGCCGCGTAATATCCCAGAAGAATGCAGATCTCACGAAACAATCTCTTTTATATAGGGCTCAGTTCGTACCGCGCAGTAAACACACTCCGTCTCGGTTATAAAAACCAGTCAGTTAATGTTGTATAGGGAAATAATCGCTGTTTGTTCTGAGATCCACACAAAACACATAAATACACTGTGTGGGCAGAACGTAGAATTGTTGAATGTTAAACCTGGTGGTGTATAGTTTAACTTCTAGGCTTTGCTTTAAAGGGTTATTATAGCAAAAATACCAGCAGTTGTCTTTAAAGCAGAAGGCAAAACCAACACAAACAGGCCAATTTAAATGCGTAAAACATGTAATACAGTACTGAATAATAAGAACGAAATTAATATTCCTGCTTTCGTGTTTATGTGGAATAATTTACAGACATTTGGAAAAAACATACAAAAATATATTTTGAAATTAAAAAAAATATTGTTGAAGTCAATTATGCAATGCAGCAGTTAGATGTGAATTCAAGGCCAAGTTAAATACGCTAACTTATCAAAACGTGGTAGGTGAAATGTGATATAAAACCAGACACATTTCTGATCCTAATAAGTCCATATTCAACACTCAGAATCAATTTTGTAAGATCCATCTCAATATTACCTTTTAAATTCTACATTTCTTTATATTTAATCTCTTCCCGCAGGACGCCTTCCTTTGCGTTTCCCTCAGTCTGTTCTAACTACCAACAAATAGTAGTGTCCTAAAGGTTAGAAACCATAAAATTATTTTACCAGAATTTTTGCAACGACTTTCATGAATTGAACATAAACAGCCGTTTAAAACGTAACTGGCAGAATATCAACGAATGAATTAAGTTAAAAACAAGACCCTTCAGCCACTCTTTAAAACTACCCCTTCTCGTAAACAGATGGAAATGAGTGAGTAACAAAAGCATGTTGTCACTGGCCGCATTATCTTTACTAGGGAAGAGCTTTTAAAATTGGAGGACTAGGCAGGCTTTGTTGTACATATCGACTCCACAAAAAGCGACATGAATTGATAATAGCAGATGGGATTAAAAGTAAAAACGTGCAGAGAGGATATTTCAGGCACTGCTGCCCAAGGAGAGGTAAAAGTGATGTAAATAATTCATCACAAGACGAAAAATTTGGTCTCGGAAGTTTAGTTCAAAGTACGCTTTACAACAGCAGTATAACGGAGTGTGTAACTAATAAACTTTTAATTTTAGTCACCCTATATGCAGATGTGAAATATGCAGATCATCTTGTGTTAATGCTTAAGGAAGGAAAGGTGCTACAGGGCACGATAAATGAACTAATTGAAATTGGAATATGCTATGGTATGTAAATGAATGCGGAAAAAAACAAAAGTCATGAGAATTTCAAGACAAAAATGACCAGTAACAATTATGTTAGACCAAAACAATTGTAGAATGTTTTAAATATTTGGGCAGTATGTTAACTAACGACAGAAGGTGTACTTGCGAAATTAAAGCTAGGATTGCCATGGCAAAAGCTGCATTTAACAAGAGGAGGACTAATCACCAACAAATGCAAAAAGAGACTTTTATTATCAATCGTAACACACTCCTACGTATTTCGACCCTGCCGGGTCATCTTCAGGGAGAACGTTTTTGTTATCCTTACACTAAGGTTGCATTTTTGAGTGAGAATGTGCTGTTGACTGCGTACTGCGTTGTTTTTGGAAACAACGCAGTACGCAGTCAACAGCACATTCTCACTCAACTATAAAGTGCAAACTTTTTCTGTCCTTATTCGGCTACCAACCAGGCCCTTAAGGGCCCAGTTGGTAGCAGAGTAAGTGTGCACACAGATATGACATAGGACGTCTTTCACGATTGATTCAGTGTTGAGACATTGTGCAGAGAGAGAGAGAGAGAGAGAGAGAGGCAAAGAGGCTCCTTTCAGCGTTGCCAAATGTAAGTTACAAAATATTACACATTAGTGGCGCTGGCATTATTAGCAGCTCACCATATACTCCACATTAGCAGGGAAAAGATTAAGAATATTCCTCGAAACCTTTGACAGCTACATATGAAGCTTGGTACAAATGTTATACCCACAATACGTGTTATTAATTCTAATTTTCATTTAAAGTAATCCATATTGAGCGACACTTTATTAAACAGCATAGGTGAATGTTTTGACGCTATGCGTCCCATTGTGTGTATTGGCTTACATAAATAACACTGTGCATTCCGTCTGACACACCCTGTATATATATTTTTTTTTCAAACACTACATGTTTCGATCAAGCCAATCGTGAACAGGTGTTTTGTTATACAGAAAATTAAAACTCAAAGGAAAAATGTAAAATTTTGCACTTTTACCTGGAGTTTCAAGTTCGTCTATAAACGAACACCTGATGATGATTGTCTTGATCGAAACCTGTAGTGTTTGAAAAATGATAATAAATACAGGGTGTGTCACACGGAACGCACAGTGTTATTTAATGTATAGATGAATATTTATTTAAAAAATTCCAATAAAAACATGACATCTAAGTACAAAACGTTCAATTTTCACTAATTTATTTTATTTTAATGACCAGTCAATTCCATCCAAAGATTCATTTTTCTTTGAAAAAGAGACTAACCTCTTGTGCAAGTGCGTTTCATTCCATATCCCTTCCATCAGACTCTACTCCAATCTACCAATCCGAAAAGACCGTCCCTGATTTGGAGGTGGAAGGCAGGAGAAACTGACGCCTTATCATGGCCAAACTGTACACTCACTTGCAGACGGTTGCAAAATATTCTGAGGATTAGTAAGAGGATCGTATATTTCTGGTTGCTTAACAAAAAATGCCTCGCGGCGAGACTGGATGCTTGTCGATAAGAAATCTTTCTACAGAAAGACAGAAGGGTGGAGGAAACACGAGACTGCATGGGGCACGGTACATTGCGCATGTGCTGCGTACCGCTCATACAGCCGTGCAGGCGCGGTCGTACGGGAAAGCGTGCTAGTAAAGATGAAGAGAATGAAGGGACAGTACAAGAAGTAACGGAGTTACCTATTTTAGTTACCTTATTACTTATTTTACTTATTCTTGTTACCTATTCTACTTACTCTTGTTACCTATTTTACTCATTCTCGTTATCTATGTCATATAATCTTGTTTATTTCTCCCATAGATCCTTGGATATAAAAATAGCCAAATGCAAAATGTACACAACACAACCACAACAACAACTGTTCGTTACAATACTCAAAGGAACAAAACGCATATAATCAACACTTGCAATTAACTCTTTAAAGAGGAGGCTTATCTGTTTTATATAAGGACTCAGTGCGTACCGCGCTGTAAACACTCTCAACTTCGGTTATAAAAATCAGTCTCTTAATGTTTTATAAGGCAAAAGTTGCTGTTTGTTCTGAGATCCGTACAAAACACATAAACGCAATGTGGGCACCATGTAGAATTTTTTAATGTTAAACCTGGTGGTACGTAAAGTTACCGCTAGGCTTTAAAAGGGTAATAAAATAATCCAATGCAATTAAATTACATAAATATTACAACTAGAATCACAATGTATTAAAATTCATACATGAATTGTGTATAATAACGTACTTTACATAATAAATCATAAATAATATGCTGGAATAGTATATATTTACAATATAAATTAATATCTATTTTAATTATTCTTATTCCCTAAGTTACTTACTCTTGTTACCTATTGTATTTATTCTCTTCATTTATTTTACTTATTCTTGGTTATTTCAAGACGTTACCACTTGCTCAGATCAGATGTCAAGTGATAGAGGAAAAAGTAAATAATGGTGTGCTGGTAGGAATAGGCAAGGGGGTGATCGTGCCTTAATTTAACTCGATATTCTTGCAGTCAGCTAAAGGAACTGAGAAAAGATAATCAGTCCAAGAAGAATAACCCTTGAAGATTGGGCTGTCCCGAAACGTCGGTAAACAACCACCCAACCAAGGCTGCGTAACATCTCAGAAGAACGAAGGCCTCAAATGCACAGCAGCGGAAGACAGAAATCTCGCAATAAAACTTTTGTTTGTGAAAATAAACATGGAAACACAATCCACACGAAAAGCTGAAAAGAAATTCAGAAAACAAGGCATAGAGACTTCCACCAAATAGATGAGTAGAACATTAAAAAAAAAACACAAAACACGTCCATAAATGACAACAGACCAATCCACATAACTTAGGTAAGGCACCTGAACCTCGATCAAATCTGGAGTCAGTATTTGGAATGATGAAAACAAACGGCGAACAACTCCCTGTATTTCTCTGACAAACACAAACAGTCGACTTAAAAGACCAGACATTTAAAAAAAAAAATCCTACACCAACACAACTTGGAACAAACCTTCATTCTGGAGCAAGCTTCAACATAACTAACTAACTAACTCCACGGAGCAGAGGCCTTCTTGAGAAGCTAACAGTTTTTCAGCTAGTCAAGAAATTCCCTCATTTTATGGAACCCGGAGGTTCGTTACCGCATTCACAAGACCCCGCCACCTGTACCTATCCTGAGCCAGCTCAATCCAGTCTGCGCCCCATTTCACTTCTTGAAGTTCCATTTTAATACTATCCTCCCATCTACGCCTGGGTCTCCCAAGTGGTCGCCTTCCCTCAGGTCTCCCCACAAAAATCCTGTATTCACCTCTCTTTTAAGAAACAGCCTACAAAGCAAGCTTTAACATACCCACTCAAAACGCATCGAATAAACAACCACGAAGAAATGGTATTATTTTTTGTCTGGCACAGAGAAACAATTCCAAGAAATGTTAATATCGTACCAAGTACATCCATAGAGATACAAAGTGGGGGTATTTTATCAATACATAAGATATCCAGTAACAAACAACAAAACAGAAACCAAGCAAATATAACAGAACAAAAACAAACCCACCAAACCTCTCAGATTTCGAAAACAGAGCACACATGCACATTTTATTTTAGGAAGGATACCTACAAAACGCCAACCTTACAATCAATCACTTGAGATCCTGACTGATTTAGGACGACGTATATTGAAATTACAGGGGTTCACGCTTCATTACAATGAGTTCTATAATTCAGACGTTTCATTGCCAAATTCACATCATTTGGAATTGGAATACCAAAATTAAATCACATCTCTTGGACAGATAAATTAAAAACTACAATGCATCAAGGCTGAATTACAATAAATGAAAAACGGAGCAACTGGAGTGAAATATAATTAATTAAAACTCAATATCACCAATACAGCAACCACAAAAATATTATTAATTCACGGTTCAACCAACACAATAACACGCGAATTTAAAGCTTCACAAAGCCTAATGAACATTTGGGATTGTTTACTTAAAAGAGAACAAAAATTAACAATGTGATACATAAAAAAATCCACCTTGGATTTTTGGTTCTACACAATTACAAAAGGGGAAATTTCCACTGAAAACGGAAAAGTTAGTAAATGGACGAATAAGAGTAATTTTCATAACACATGAACACCAAGATCCACATAAAATTAAAAATTAAATTTTTTAGACGTCTGGTATACACAGACTCTATAAACAAAGAAGGAACACCATAATGTCTCACGACTCTGATATTACACAAAGAAAACGTATAAAAGGTGAAGATAAAGTTATCCGTGTCTACGCCATGAAGGCGTATAGGGGGACTAGAGGTATAGTTCCACTCATTCTTAACCTCGGCACTAGACGGAGAAGAAGTTATTGACCATAAAATGTGTGTGTGCTGGCTTTGTTTACAACTTTTATCTGAAACATTTCTCATTATAAGAAGAAATCGGCGAGATATAGCCGTAATTATGCGTAGGTCTTCACGTAAAGTACCCGTTATTCTTGTCGGATTTTAATCAAATTTGAATTTTCTCCACAGATTTAAAAAAAAAAAGTTCTCATACATCAAATTTCATCAAAAATCAGTCCAGTGGGAGCAGAGTTATTCCACGCCGACGGACGGACGAACGAACGTACGGACGGACAGACTTGACGAAGCTCATAGTCGCTACTCGCAATTTTGCAAACGCGCCTAAAAAGCTTTCTTCTGGTTGGTCGATGTCACGGATGAGATTCAAACCGGCCACCTTTAAATAAAGGTCTAAAATATTACCGCTGATTAGCCTGATGGGTCAAGTGAAACGTCTTTATTGTTTACGCCATGGACTCTTCACCTGCAGGCAGTAAGCCGACCTGCTTTGCTGCTAGACAGGAATCCCTTGAAGTCGCACACACTTCGCCACCATGCGACTGATCACGTGACTGTCGCTTCTATTTTTATGTTTCATTGAGTCACGGTGCGTCACTTCCTGACAGTTTTATAACCGGCTATATAATACATTAAACAGACCAAAACAAATTCTTTTCACGAGGCGCAACAAAAAGCCAAGAAACGTTCAGCCTGACTCTGTTGCCCACGCAACCTCTAACCCAAAAGAGTACCGTCTTTCTTTCCTCACTGCAAACCGGCGGGGGTGTGAAGCTAACCCCTCACTTCCATCTAATGCTGAAGTTAAGAGTGGGTGGAGCCATACCTCTGCTCCCCTTATACGGCCCAATGACATGTACAGAGAAGAATATCATTTGAGGCCCATTCGCAGAGTCACGAAAAGAGGTTATTAGATTTCGTTATGTGGAGTGCTATGACTGTTTGTCCGTCTGTCCGCATGTATCGGCAATCCTCCTACTTGGCGGATTTCCGTAAATTTTGGTATTTGGAACTTTTCAGAAAATCTGTCGAGAAAATACAAATTTGGTTAAAATCGGACAAAAATATCGGGAACTTTACAAGAAGATCTACGTTGCCGGATATATAAGATCGCCGCAAACGCATTTCTGTGCAACACAGTATTTTTGTATTTTTGACCCTTTAAAGACGAAGCGTATCTGTTTCATATAAGGACTCAGTGTGTACCGCGCTGTAAACACCCTCCAGTTCGGTTATAAAAATCAGTCTCTTAATGTTCTTTAAGGCAAAAGTTGCTGTTTGTTCTGAGATCCGTACAAAACACATAAACGCAATATGGGCACCACGTAGAATTTTTTAATGCTAAACCTGGCGGCATGTAAAGTTACCGCTAGGCTTTAAAAGGTTAACAGTGACATGTAGCCCAACAATATACTGAAAACACATGACTTTAGCTCAGCTGCAACAAAGGTTACGCGAGCGCGCCACATTGTTACGTTGTGTGTACACTGCCTATCTTAATTGCAGACTTCCGCCGCGATGTTGATGAGATCTACGCTCTTCTGGGGTATTACGCGATGTCGCGTGGTAATTGTTTACCGACGTTTCGGGACAACCTATCCACGTTACATTTGCTGACTTTCTTTCCGGTTCGGACTCTTGACCCTCGAAGATGGGACCGACAGATTGTCCTGAAACGTCGGTAAACAATTACGACAAGACTCTGCGTAACATCCCAGAAGAGCGCAGATCTCACTGCCTATCTTGTTTACGAGTATATGGCACTGTTGGAGAAGGAATCTCCATGCCGTATTTTGATTAAAACTTGTTAGCCCTTTAAAGACGAAGCGTATCTGCTTTGTATAAGGACTCAGTGCGTACCGCGCTGTAAACACCCTCCACTTCGGTTATAAAAACCAATCTCTTAATGTTTTATAAGGCAAAATACGATTAACCCTTTAAAGACGAAGCGTATCTGTTTTATATAAGGACTCAGTGCGTACCGCGCTGTAAACACTCTCCACTTCGGTTATAAAAACCAATCTCTTAACGTTTTATAAGGCAAAGGTTGCTGTTAAGGCTTTAAAAGGTTAAAATCACAACCAGCCGATCCCAGTGGCCGCGCGGTCTAAGGCGTAGGTCTGCGGCCGAGCGCTCGCTGGGATCGTGGGTTCGAATCCCACCGCGGCATGGATCTTTGTCTCTTGTACAGTGTTCGTGTTGTCACTTAGAAGTCTCGGCGACGGGCCGATCCCTCGTCCAGAGGAGTCCTACCGACTGTGGTGTGTGTTTGAGTGTGATCAAGTGAAAAAATACAAACCCACGACACCTGCTGCGAACAAGTAGGTAGAAGAGGGAAGGACTACAGAAAAAAAAAAACACGAACTCACAACCGGCATTGAAATAACGTCTGTCCATACATTCTGTTACTCAGTGACGACAGCCCTCTAGCGCTTGAGTGACACAGAGGAGAGCACATTCTTGCGCCTTTTTTGATCGTATTTTTCTGTCACTGCCGCAGCTAATATCGATAATTGGCTTTTATTATTTAAAAGTTCATTTATGAAGACCTGTCTCCAGAAATCCTCTGAATGGCTGTGCATCCAAACAACTAACAATCACATAATTTATGCTCCTACTCAGTAATACAATGCCCTTAGCCCCGGCGATTATTAATGTTTTGTCTAAGTACGCGACCGAAGCAAAGAAATCGATTGTCTTAAGAAGAAGCTGAGGCCTTTCGGACATTCTGTTATAACGTTCACCGCCATTAGTTTGAAATATCACCGTAATTAATAACGTGCTGCCATCTCGCGTAAAATTACTGCAATTTCAGACGATGACTTTGCACCTTTTACAACAGCCGAACAAGGTCTTTGCAGGACGCTTCTTGAGCTACGAACTAAGAATAAATTATTCTATGGGAAAGAAAACGTCCTGTGGGAAAAACAGACGGATTCTTATGTAGGAGATATCGTGTGGAACGTAGCCTACATTGGTCTGCATTTTTTTATCTCTGAAAGTAATGAAACATAATTGTAAGTATAAAATTTGGTATTGTGCAAAATTTGAGATTCTGTCATTGTAATGGAGCTCATTATTGCCCTTTTTGTAAAAAGGGGCTAATTGCTACTTGAGTTAAATTCAGTTGTGTGCAGCAAATCATTCAACTAACGGTCCTCTATGATATGTAAAAAAATGACAACTGCTTCTTCAAGAATAACGAAGGTAGGTGCGGGATATCCTGCCTGTCAAAGCGTTTGTCATATGTAAAGCGGATCCACCTTCTTGCTTCTACTGTAAAACTCATATTTTGTGGGTTGTCCCCTTTTTCACAAAATAGGGGCGATATTAACCCTTTAAAGACGGAACGTAATATGTTTTATATAAGGACCCAGTGCGTACAGCGCTGTAAACACTCTCAACTTCGGTTATAAAAACCAGTCTCTTAAAGTTTTATAAGGCAAAAGTTGCTGTTTGTTCTGAGATCCGTACAAAACACATAAACGCAATGTGGGCACCACGTAGAAT
This sequence comes from Coptotermes formosanus, assembly GCA_013340265.1. Taxonomy (NCBI): domain Eukaryota; kingdom Metazoa; phylum Arthropoda; class Insecta; order Blattodea; family Rhinotermitidae; genus Coptotermes; species Coptotermes formosanus. The sequence continues at coordinate 83,466 of BLKM01000869.1, read as the reverse complement.
TTTTTAATGTTAAACCTAGTCGTATGTAAAGTTACCGCTAGGCGTTAAAAGGTTAAATTCTTCTGTAACATTATGTCATGTTTAGCAGAAAGTTGCTTTTTATTTTTGGACCGAATTGAAATATTATTCTAACGGACGTCCTAACATTGTGTTGTTAACAGTACATAAAGTTACATCAATATCTGTCCGAACACAAACACATTCTGTTCTATTCCAATAGCTAGTCACGCAAAATGCATAAACCAGTACAAAAATTTTAAAAAGAAGATATTTATTTGTAACGCAAATATATAGCTACTTTAACCAACAATGTATCAGAAAAAATTTTATCCCAAAATATGTTACCATTAAAATCCTCAACACTTCAGCAGCAGCAGTCCACACAAAAAGGAAAATTCAATTACAAAGAGTTAAGGATGAAAGAAAATTCTTGTATTTCAAAAAACAGAGTCTAAAGAAAAAAAACAATACCACTTACATTTAAAATAAATTTTTCAAATAAATTATATTTATTTTATAGAACTACACGTTTCGACCTATTTCAGATGATCCTGTGAACCTGAGGATGACCTGAAATATGTCGAAACATGTAGTTCTGTATAATAAATAGAATTTGTGGTCGGAGAGATATTTATTTAATTTTTTAAATATTATTACATTTTCCAGACAAATTTCAGTTTACATCTCCAAACCGAATTTAATAAACATCTGTTCGACAATTTATGGAGTTGAAAATATTGACTTCCCTCACATGCCTCGAATTCGTGTACTTTGGGCAAACAACTTCGGCCCCTCCCCCTCCTCTGCTGGTTTTACAGTTCATCACGAAATTTGGCCTCTTCTATTATTGCGTTCCATTAATCCCGATCCCAAGACTTTTGTCTCCAAGGCCTAAAACCCTTTATCTTCTCCCACTAAACCCACCCACCCACCCTATACTGGAGTTGCCTGCTCCTGTAATGCCCTTTTCTTTATGGAATGTCAGGATCCTGCACGGTTCTTTTTCCTGCCTTCTACAGAGGTACCCCAACCACCTCAATTTTCCTGCTTTAACCACCACCATTATTTCTGGTTCGTAACACACTTTATAAAATTTATGTCGTCCGCAAATTCCGCCCCTTTACTACGTACTAAACAACACAACGTAAAACACACTATGAATTTCGCAACGGCCTCTGACGGAAGGATGGCCTGGCTAAAAAGAAAATGCCGGCTGACACAAATACCAGTATGTCTTTTGTTAGTGATTGACTGCCTTGCTGTTATCGGCGGTTTTTTAGCTGCCAGAATATAAAGCTGGCATTTAATATCGAGGCCTGCGATAAGTGAATGTTTACGTCCTGCAATAGCCTTTATAGCGTGGTTTAGCCAGGGGGTATTTTATCGTTTGTACATTGTGTAATGCCGTTACTTGATTTTACGGTAGTACGGTGAATAATGCTTGGTTAGAAGTTTAAATCCAAAATAAACGAGTGCTTTGTGTAATTCTATGAAAGTTCAGTTCCCGTTTTAAGACGCTAAAAGCTCTTCGTATTTGCTTTGTAAGTAACGACTCTGAATATAAAATTTATCCCGGAAATATAAAAAGGTAACATAAAATTGCTTTAATTTTGTATATTCTATTTTTTGGTTTAAGTGATTTGAGTAGGATCCGCAGTTTTTCTAGTCTCTAGTTCAAAGAAATTCTGATTGAAAGTGGCACATTTTTGGGAGATAATCGAAACAGTTCCTTATGCTTTCTTTTATGACTGCAATGAAGATAACACAAGTCCTGTATATTCTGTCTTCAAATTCACGTGCTTCATGTAAAATAATGATTTATATGAAATTTTGTAGTTGACTACAAGTGTCAGGATTAATGAAAAAGTGTCACCAAATTTGCTGACAGCAGTAAAATGACAAGTTTTATACGTTATATTCTTTATCACGAAATTAATATCTTTGTAATATGAAACAGCAAACTTACGTAGTTACTGACATTTCAGAGAAACTTCCTTTCTGTCGTTAGGATTTGTGCCGTTATGGACTGTACTGATTCTGAAGATTGGAGGTGCCATGGTCCCTCCAAATGACCCCCACTGCCAGGGCCACAAAAATCTCTCAAAGTAAAGATATATTTTAAGTCATGTACAATTTACACAGGGACAGGTGACAGGCTCTTGTGAATGCGGCAATGAACCTCCGGGTTCCATAAAATGAGGGGAATTTCTTGACTAGCTGAGAAACTGTTAGCTTCTCAAGAAGGCCTCTGCTCCATGGGATTATTTAGAATCTACATTAATTGGTTAATTAATTAATTAATTAATTAATTAATTCTAAATATTTAGTTACGCTTCATCTAATACACTCCAATACTTTTCCAGAACCATGACTTCTCTGATGCATTACAAATCAAAGACGGTGTTTGTTATCGCAGCTCCGCTTACAGAATATAATATGGGATAATTTTTACGTATGGTGGATTTGAGGATTTCGCAGGTGTATATTCGAGGGCGTCTCTCATTAGCGAAGTGACGTTACCTCGTAACCACTCCTGAAGTTACGAAGGAACGCGTCCCCTCTATCGTGAAGGGTTCGAAGCCCATAACCCTGAAAACGAAGGCTAAGTGTTCCGTGTAAAAGTGGGGAACCACTTACGGAAGAAATCAGTTTGACCACAGAATATCGGAATCCTAAAGGAGGCAAACGAAGCTTGTCACACCGTACACAGGTCTTGCAGTCGTCAAATAGAATACATGTATATATTAAAACGACAAGCAATATACGTATGGACGTAATATTAAAGCGCGTTCGCGTAACCACTTTTGTTCTCGAAGAGCAGTAAGTATTACATATTCTGAGTGTGTGTCTGTAGCCTTAGTTACCCAGCATGCAAAGCGCATGCGCCGTATTATATTGTCATCTGTGACCTGTCCGGCTGTACCATATTTTTCCACATTATCTCATAAACGGCACGATTTTCGGGAAAAAAGTTGTTGGACACAAAATTACGTTTTCATTTTCTCTACAAATTTTACCTGAAACATTTCTCGTTCTGAGAAGAATTCAGCGAGTTGTTATCATAAACGTCTATACGTATTCATGTAAAGTACCCGTTATTCATGTCAGATTTTAATAAAGTTTGTTTTTTCTCGACGGATTTTCAAAAAAATATTCAAATACAAAATTTAGTGAGAATGTTAACTTCATTTTAATTTTAATTTAAAGTTTAAATGACACATTTGTTACACATAAATGACAGATTTTTTACAGTTCAGTATAAATGTCCGAAAATCTCACCGCCAACCTCACTGCACTTTGCTACTCGTATGTGAAAATCGCGTGTTGTTTGCCTGAGTTGATTTTCACGTTTCTTTATGCGGGCAGCAGCCCCCAAAAATACAAGTGAGCGATTCGTCTCGTGAATCCACCTTTCTTTAGTAATTTTCTCCCTTCACCCAACCCCACAAACAAAAATTCTAACAGAGTTATATCTGGAAATTCAAACAGCCCAATTTCGGTAACTACTCAGAATTAGACACATGTTCATACGAAAATTTTTCTCACAATTCCCTTTATTATCACCTCCCAAAATAATGTCGTTTTCTGCTGAAACACCCTGTATGTTATAACAGGCCGCCCGATATTAGTACCGCGTCACAAATTTTAATAGAGTCCGAAGAAAAAATTAACCAAAATTTGTTCATTAGTTTCAGCGAGGACAAGATGCGGACGGACTCGCAGCGAAGGGAAGTACAGACAGATACGAAACGGCGATTATATGTCCGCACGAAAAAAGTCTGATACACGAGTCATCTAGCGTGTACGTCTTGAATTATCTGGCTTAACAAAATGTTTTTCTTTACATTCTTTTTTAGTATAAAAAATAGAGGAAATCAGATTTTAATGAAGAAAAAACTGTCTAGGTAAGATGTTAATTAAATGTAATGGATTGTCTTGTTTGTACAAAGGTAAAATAAAAACACACCGTTTTATTTGATTTATAAACACATAAACAAAAAAAAAGTTTCATGTTATGTCCAAACCATTAAAGCAATAATGATGCTGCTGCTGCTGCTGATGATGATGGTGATAATGATTATGCTGAAATCCGCAAACATTTCCAACAATGTAATAAATCGTTCGTCACGTGTGGTCGACACACTGCGCATGTGTAAACATTCCAATAATACATACTGTAGAAATTCTTTACTGCAGAAACAGCTACACGCTAGCAGATATTCTGTGGTCGTTCCCTCCCATGCTATGAACAATGGTACTTGCACTATGTCTGCCTAACGCTGATCATCTGTTACATCTGATTAAAACAAGCGAATATCTTGCTATCTCTAAAAGCTTCAGGCATTTTTAAGCGTTAATATAACAAAACCGATTGTTCGATGAATTAAAAAATATTACTTGAAGTCAGGGAAGAAAGGAACATACTACGTACCCTAAAAAGAAGGAAGGTAAACTGGATTGGTCACATGTTGTGTAGGACCTGCTTTCTGAAACACGATATTGAAGAAACGACGTCACAGGAAGACGAGGGAGAAGACGTAAGCAGCTACTGGATAGCCATAAGGAAAAGAGGAGATACTGGAACTCGAAAGAGAAAGCACAATATCGTACTTGGTGGAGAACTCGCTTTCGAAGAGGATATGGACCTGTCGTAAGGCAGACTACGGAATGAAAGAGACGCAAATGTAGGCTTACGTGTAACAGTAACATTGAGGCGCGTTCGCGTAACCACTGTTGCCGTGGAAAAGGAATAAGTATTACATACTCTTAGTGTGTGTCTGCAGCCTTAGTTATCCAGCATGCAAAGCGCATGCGCCGTATTATATTGTCATCTGTGGCCTGTCCGGCTGTACCACATTTTTCCACATTATCTCATAAACGGTACGATTTTCGGGAAAAAATTTACTGAGAATAAAACGTGTGTTCTGATTTTCTCTACATCTTTTGCCTGACATATTTCCCATTCTAAGAAGAATTAGGCGAGATATTTATCATAAATATCTATCGGTATTCGTGTAAAGTACCCGTTATTCTTGTCAGATTTTAATGAAAATTGATGTTTCTCAACAGATGTTCTAAAAATATTTAAATATAAAATTTAACGAAAATCCGCCCAGTGGGAGCCGAGTTGATCCACGCGGACGGACGGACAAGCAGGCAGGCAGGCAGGCAGGCAGGCAGACAGACATGACAAAGCAAACAGTCGATTTTTTTGCGAACGCCCCTAAAATAGGAAATTAATTCTTGAGTCGACCATTCCTTCTATGTATGTGTATATGTAAATGAGCATGTACATGTGTGTGTGTGTGCGCGCGCGCGCGCGTGTAGGATAAATCCTGGAATATTGAACTTATAAAAACTTAGGAAATGTGCTAAACATTCTGCATTTGTTATTCTGCAGTACACAGTTCCGACGTGACGTAGACAAAGCTGTATGAAATACGACGTCTCACAAATTGTAACATGTATATAAATAAGCACACTGCGCAGGATCCATTGCGCAACATCAAAGATACCGCTTTTCCCTTTCTCACCGTCTCACATTTACATTTCAGAATTCGAAATGAGGTCGCGCGTTTCAGAATATACAACGGTCAACTCCTTTTTCTTTTTATTTTAAACGCAACTTTCAATATTCGATGACAAGAAAAATCGCAAGCCTATTTTGCTGTACCGGTGAAAAGTGACAGCACGTTACTCTTTTGGAAGGGCAAACCGCAGCACTTGATCTCGATATGGGTCTATAGATGGCGCCTTCTCTGAAGTCTATACCACCCAATTATGTAAGGGGTCGTGCTACATGGCCATCTATACAAGAGTCTACTTTACTCTACAGCGTGTACAGTCAGTTATTTTTAAAAATCTGACAGTTATCCAGCAGGGAACAGAAGTCCCAGGTATTCCGAAATGATTTAACCTTTTAAAGCCTAGCGGTAACTTTACGTACCGCCAGGTTCAACATTAAAAAATTCTACGTGGTGTTCACATTGCGTTTATGTGTTTTGTACGGATCTCAGAACAAACAGCAACTTTTGCCTTATAAAACATTAAGAGATTGGTTTTTATAACCGAAGTGGAGAGTGTTTACAGCGCGGTACGCACTGAGTCCTTATATAAAACAGATATGCTTCGTCTTTAAAGGGTTAATCTCTCGCCCTAAGATCGATTGTTTTCGACAAGAGAGAAATTACACAAATTTGAATAATTAAGGGTTTCACAATTAGTTGCTTTCTAAGCACCATGACCGATCCCAGTAGCCGCGCGGTCTAAGGCGTGGGTCTGCGGCCGAGCGCTTGCTGGGATCGTGGTTTCGAATCCCACCGGGGACATGGATGTTTGTCTTGTACAGTGTTTGTGTTGTCAGGTAGAGGTCTCTGCGACGGGCCGATCCCTCGTCCAGAGGAGTCCTACCGACTGCGGTGTGTGTGTGTGTGTGTGTGTCTGAGTGTGATCAAGTGAAAATAGACAACCTCGACACCTGCTGTGAGTAGGTAGAAGAGGGAAGGACTACGAAATGAAACAACGAATAGTTGTTGGATCGAATTACATAGAACATGAGGGCCCCAGTTTTAATGGGCATGGATAGCGGATGAACCTCTGTTACAACAGCAATGGATTGGGATGGATGCCGTTTATAACGTATAAATATTTTTGATGTGCCTCTGGTGCAAGGCTCATAAAGCCTTAAGGACTCCAAATTATGCTAAGCATAACAAGCTGTGAGCCCCAGTTGTAATGAACATGGGGTGGGGATGGAGGTTAGTCATAATGTACACACAGCGTGGATGGGCCACAGGTGTAATGACAATGAAGACTTTAGACCGCAATTATAAGGTGCATGAAAAAGTCATCGTTTCATTTCGCAGTCCTTCCCTCTTCTACCTACTTGTTCACAGCAGGTGTAGAGGGTTTTTATTTTCACTTGATCATACTCAGACACACATCAAAGCCGGTAGGACTCCTATGGAAGAGGGATCAGCCCGTCGCAGAGACCTCTACCTGACAACACAAACACTGTACAAGAGAAAAAAAAATCCATGCCCCCGGTCGGATTCGAACCCGCGATCCCAGCAAGCGCTCGGCCGCAGACCTACGCCTTAGACCGCGCGGCCACTAGGATCGGCTATAATCAAAATAGCCATAAATAGTAACTGTGGTCCCCAAATCACACCGTGCCAGAAGAATGGTGGACTCCAGACGTTACGGGCGTGGAACAAATTTTCATCGCTTCTATCGGCATTCCAAATGTATCAGTTTGTTATGAGACTCTACATCCATTATGTCTCAAATTCGCACTGTAGCTTATTTCACTTTTGTGTCGATATCTCTGCACCTGCAATGGGAACAGACAAATACATTCACTCCTTAATTTACTTCTTGTTTCTCTCCCACCGAGAGACGTGAGACAGCGTAATGGACTACGTCAATGACCTGCGTACCACATTAATATATTTAGCTTCATATTTTCTGCACCTTTCCTTTCAAAAGGTCAAAGCTTGTTTCAATGAAGTGGACAGCGCAACTTTAATGCGATACATCAGAACTCTTTGTTTTGCAACGTCATGTGGATTAGCATCGCTATGATACGCTTCAAATGTGACATTTTTAAACAACTCTTCAAGTAATAAATTATAAGGCGTGTCCCAAAAACCCTACAGCTCAAAATTAGCCTCTACTGACTTATTTTGTCTTAGTAAATTTAAGAATTGGATTGAAACATTAGGGGCAATAGAGATAACGATGAATGGACACAAGATTTGCGAATGTCAGTTCCGGGTTTGTACAGGATCTGTCGCCCTAGGTGTTCCAAACCAACGCCAACATAGATGCATCTGTAATTCTTCAAATATTAACGGCCTTTATGCACCGCACGGATGTAAGAGAGTCTGAAGGCGACATAAAAATAAATTCCTCCTTCCTTTGCAGTAGTTGGAATTGAAAGGGGAGCGTCATTCAATGGCTAGTCATATTCAATTGAATTACACAGACACTCTGTAAAAAGAACACAAATATAACAGCTCAACTTGTGTTTAGTTGTGTTTTTATTCAACTGAAAATCTGTAATCAAATAAGAACTGAAAAAAATACAGACATCTGGAACCAGTTCGCGAAAGAGAGAGAGCGAGAGAAAACAGAAAATTTAGAAAGTTTCAGTAACAAGAGAACAACTGAAGGGGTGATTTTTAACCTTCAACATTTTCATTCGAAAATTTAATAAATTATTTCATGTGAGCTGAACAATCAATTTTACACTGAATATGACATATTAAATTTGAGTTACAAGGTTCAAGAAAAAATAACAAGTCATTAAAACGTACAAAATAAAAAATTCTCAATTTCACACGAAACAAACAATTGTAGAACAATTAAATTGAAATAAAAACACGCTGTGGCACGAGAATAATGGTAGCACTAACAGTAGTAAGTAATAAAATACACGATTAAGCTTTTAATTTGGTTTCTAAGCATAACTCTTCGCTATCAGATTTAGGTGCAGGTGAGCAAGTTGGCAATTACTTATAATTGCGGAAAAAGTTTCTATTTTGTTCCAGAAAAAGGCGGTTTTAGGCCAAACTAAAGAGCTGTGTTTTTGTTGCCCAACCCACGATGCCTCCCTCTACACAGTTTTTATACCTACAAGTCGTTCCTATGCGTGCCTTGAAGGCATACGGATGATTGGGCAGCGGGCTCCATTTATTCCTAACACTGGAAATTGACGGAGGTAAATCATCAGCTATACAAACCGGCACCTTTACCCCAGGGGAGGGGATCCTCTAAAATGACCGACCAGCACTTAGAATAAGAGAAAATGCAGCAAGTTGTGTCATATGTGACTTTTGACACCTTACGAAAGCGTCCTTAGCCTGCAAAAGGTCATACTGCTCGGCCTTCCCTGCGCCGGTTTTCCCGAAAATCACAGATGCTGAACAGCAACGTGCACCGATCTCTGACACCTACGGAGTTCCACGAAAATGGAAAACCGACATGGGATTTCTTCTCTGTGTCGCAACAGCCCAAGTCAGGCTCAGACCGCCTGATGGTTGAGGTTTCTAAATCACACACAATTCGATACAAACTCACACACTCACACACACACTCACACACACTCACATACAAACTCACACACATTCACATACAAACTCACGTAAACACTCACACACACACTCACATACAAACTCCCACACACACTCACACCCTCATACAAACACTCACACACACAAACACACACACTCACACACACTCACATACAAACTCACACACACACACGCGCGCACACATACACGCACACACACACACACACACACACGCGCGCTCTGGGTTGGGCACCTCTGGACGAGTGATCAGCACGTCGCAGAGGCTGATACCTACAGGAGAAACACAACAGACGAACATCCATGCCCTCAGCGGGATTCGAACCTGCGATCACAGCAATAGAGCTGCTGCAGATCCACACCTTAGACCGCACGGATACTGAGATTGGCTAAACATAGAAACTACGGATATAAATTTATTTACGCCCTTATATGATGAACGGTTATTACAATGCCGATTTATACGAAACTACCACGAATTAAAATTTTGTGACCAGCTTCAGTAGGAAAGTTTATGCGCAATGGACAAAAATTTTACAACATATGGGAAAAATTTCCTTCACACACTCAAGTAAATTATGAATTTTACAGCATCGATTTTCACTGAACTTTCACACGGTTAATGACATGGCGTAGAAATCTCCCTTGCTGAATATCATTGAAAGCAGCTAAATATGGAAAGTACGAGTGAAACTTCTGTTTAACTTCTTGTATAAAAAGTACGACTCTCACTAAACCGATATTCACAAAACACTTGCGTTTAAACATTTTTAGAACAACTCATATAAAAAATTTCTTGGAAATAGGGCAAAGGGATGTAGAAATATCCTGTAAATAACGTATTTTTATGTCATAATGAAAGTGTAAAAATGGGCTGGGTACCAGAAAATCAGAGACGAAAATTATTTAGTAAAAATACTACTGGGAACACTTGTATGGTCATATTGCTGACGAAGCTTCAGAGTGACGGTCACGGGGACAACAGTGTGGGCAACAGCGATGATAATCATATTTTGCAAATTGCTTTTTATGAACTGTAATAAGGTTCATGAAATTTGCACGCAGCAATATTTTAGACGAGACTTGCATCTCGTCAGAACTGTGAGGTGTCAAGACAACATGATGAATTGAACCGAAGTAACAGACCGAGCATGGTGAGTGTGTGTATGTAGGGGGGGGGGGATAAGCTCAACTTGAAACCTTACTATCGCTTTCGAGATGATGAGATAATTTCATTTTGGCCATGTTTCATATAAACTTGCACAACCTGACAGCTCAACCGTATGCAAGTAATTGAAACCACTTTTTTTTGGCTATTAACCCTTTCACTGTAACAAACGAACGTTCACTTGTGAGTGATTTTCTACGCTTAGTAAATGCAAACGCATAAAAAGTGACTTATTTGACATAAGACCTGTATAAATAACACATAAAATTATACAAAGTATAATGATAAAGACAGTGTTCACAACTTGTAAATTGTAAATACAATTTACAAGTTGTGAACACTGTCTTTATCATTATACTTTGTATAAACATCTCACATCGGTATGCACAATATGAAGATAAACACAAAACTGTATTAACCTTTTAAAGTCTAGCGGTAACTTTACGTACCACCGGGTTTAACATTAAAAAATTCTACGTGGTGCCCACATTGCATTTATATGTTTTGTACGGATCTCAGAACAAACAGCAACTTTTGCCTTATAAAACATTAAGAGACTGGTTTTTATAACCGAAGTGGAGAGTGTTCACAGCGCGGTACGCACTGAGTCCTTATATAAAACAAATACGCTTCGTCTTTAAAGGGTTAAATGCAAATACGAATTTCTCCGATATTGTTCTCATCCACATTTTATATTCTCCCTTACCGTGCACTGTCGATAACGAACTCGCAACACTCAGTCCAACAAACGCATTGTACTGTTCCCAGATATCTCATATTACAATGCATTATTTATTGCTCTTACATGTTTCGATTCCTCATGGGATCATCATCAGGGATTCATAACAAAGCAACACTTCACAAAAGTGACCTAGAAACCCACGTACATATTAAAAAGATACAAAAAGTCAACCAGTCAAAATGTAGGCATTTGTTCAGTAATGGATCCTGGTACACTGGAAATTAATGTTAGAAAACATTAAATTGATTAAAAACATGAATAAATATTTAAATTGGTTATCGTAACTATCGCTCTACGATCTAAATTTTTAACACCAAAGATCAAAAAATGAGGAAGAAAAAGTGGAAAAACTAAAATTTTTAAATATATTTTGTACATTTATGTATTCTAAAGGTTTATTCATGTTTACATTTTAATTAGCTTAACGTTTTTAACATTAATTTCCGGTGTACCAGGATCCATTACACAACGAAAGCTTATATCTTCTTTGAGTGAAGTTTTGTAACTTTTTTAACGTGCATATTGATTGCTAGTTCGGTTCCGTGCAGTGTTACTTTGATATGAATCCCTGATGATGATCCCGTAAGGGATCGAAACATGTAGCGGTGATCAACTTGATATTGTAATATGAGATATCTGGGAAAAATATGGAGAATTTTGTTGGGCTGAATATTGTTTTTTGATTAAATTCGCTACACATCAACCGAAAATTTATTGGGTAATTTAAAAAAACTCAACAAACAGTCAATCCTTCACGGTAACATATGTCAATACAAATATTTTAAAAGTAAAATACAAATAGGTCAAAATGATGAGAGAAAATTCTAAGAAAAGTGTTGGGTAAGTGGACGTAAAGATCCACACATTCTTAATTTTTGCACTGAAAGCATATGAAAGTCAGCTTCAAGCACCGGACCCTTCACCGCGGTAAGAAGGCATCCGGTAACCCCTGAGTGTGGAACTGGGTAGACTTCACAGTCAGGCTCCACTTCGTACTGGAGTGAGGGGTTCTTGCTTCTACCGGGAATCCATTCTGTAGACAGTCACTACACTGACTGAGCTATCCAGGTATTAATGTAATATGGTTCATGCCGTTGTGTTTACACACATACATCAATAACACGCTCGTTTATACGTCTTTTTAACCTTTTAAAGCCCAGTGGTAACTTTACGTACCACCAGGTTTAACATTAAAAAACTCTACGTGGTGCCCACATTGCGTTTATGTGTTTTGTACGGATCTCAGAACAAACAGCAACTTTTGCCTTATAAAACATTAAGAGATTGGGTTTTATAACCGAAGTGGAGAGTGTTTACAGCGCGGTACGCACTGAGTCCTTATATAAAACAGATACGCTTCGTCTTTAAAGGGTTAATTATTTCTGTTTACAAATGCTAATCACATTCATTTAGATAAACAAAATACTGCTATATAAATATGGTATAAAACACTTTGTTCTTACTTATACGCCATCATTTTTCTCTGCTTTGATAATAACTATGCACGGTATTATTTTTCCTGGCGCTACAGCCCCCAGTGGACCAGGACGTCCTCATTACCGACCCTTCATGATCACACTCAGACACACACCACACTCGGTAGGACTCCTCTGGACGGGTGATCAGTCTGAGGCAGAGAACTCTACCTGACAACACACAACATTCACAAGAGACAGACATCCATGCCCCCTGAGGGATTCGAACCCGCAATCCCAGCACCGAGCGGCCGCAGACCCACGCCTTAGATGCACGGTATTAACTTCGGATAAGTTCCCTGCCAGTGTATTTTAAAATAGTGTCATTAACATTTCTTGTGTTACAATTAGCCTCAAGTTATTTTAAAACCTGTAAACCTGTGAAGGTAAGAACAAATAAGATTGTGCAATCAAGAAAGTTTAAGCGGAAGACATTTACATAAATCAACGATAAAATAAGTTCTACTTTCACTAATCTAAATCGATATAAGGGGGGAAACCTTGAAACTGGAACGGAGCTTCACAGCCTCATTTGCACAAAACCACGGATCCACATCAGGGATCCTTCTTTCCAATTTTCGCCCGCTACAATTATTTTCTCACGCGAAACTTTCGTGCAGATAACCCTGCAGGGTGTGCCCCCCTGCCATGCTCAATGACGCATGGAGCAAAACGGAGGGCAATCAAATGTAATTGGTGCTTTGTTAAGTCCCAACCAGAACTCTTCAAAGCTCGTTACCAAGTTGCAACTAATTCTTTCATTCAGTGATTGATTTATTCCTACATTCATTTGTCCTCCTCCTTTGTCTCTCGTCTTCCTCCTCTCGTTATTCGTGTCTCTTTCTTTCTTCCTTCCTTCCTTTCTTCCTTCCTTTCTTCCTTCTTTTCTTATTTCCTTTCTTCCTTCCTTTCTTCCTTCTTTTCTTATTTTCTTTCTTTCTTTCTTTCTTTCTTTCTTTCTTTCTTTCTTTCTTTCTTTCTTAAATAAACATTGCGAGCACTGAACATTAAGATAGATATAGGTAAGAATTGCCGATCCCAGTGGCCGCGCGGTCTAAGGCGTGGTTCTGTGGCCGCTCGCTTGCCAGGATTGCAGGTTCGAATCCCGCCGGGGACGTGGAAGTCTGTCTCTCGTGAGTGTTGTGTGTTGTCAGGTAGAGGTCTTTGCGTCGGGCTGACCTCTCGTCCAAAAGAGTCTTACCGAGTGTGGTGTGCCTGAGTGTGACCGTGAAACCTTGATAATTAAGGGGTCCTGACCCACTGGGGGCTTTTGCGCTCCTGGGAGAGGGGGGGGGAGGGGAATAATTAATAATTTTTAGACCTAAACGTGAGCAGAACAACGAAGGCTAATTCAGACTACTATGTGTTCCCACTGCAATCCATTCACGATAAACTGCGCACACAAATCATCATCATGCGTCAGGGACAGACGTTCAAATGTGCCACCCATGTTCTTAGGTGCGTTCGCACGCTCACGAAAAGCGCCTATTACCTTCGTCATGTCTGTCTGTCTGTCTGTCTGGCCTCCGTCTGCCAGTCCGCGTGCATCAGCTTGGCATCCACTGGACGGATTTTAGTTAAATTTGGTATTGGAGTCTTTCATTAAAATTTGTCGAGAAAAATCCAAATTTGGTTGAAATCGGGCAAATATATCGTCCACTGTACACGAAGTACGGTTTATTATTGTCGGCGATATTAAATCGCCATGGATGCGCTTTATTCGACTGAAATGGTATCAAGATCTTAGGACAGCCGTGGAGGTACAAATATTATGCGAACGGGACACGATTTTACGTTATATGTACAGTGCCTATTTGTTCCTTCCCAATTCAGGTCACTATTACTGCAACAGATATGAGTAATACTAAGTGTCAGTAGTGTTCATAGATCGGATAGTACCCTTCTAGACATCATGCCAACCGGGTGTTTTTCTACCGCATATCAGCTGGTTAAAACTGTTGGGATCAAAGTCACGGTGCTCGAAATTCCATGGGTTTGAATCTACGGATACTAAATTTTATGACTGAGAGATTTCGTAGGTTTTAGCCTCTCAAACGAAATTTTGTAAAAAGCTTAGATAATATTCCAAGAATAATTCAAGTAAATTTTAAAGTTGCGCTAGCTCCATTATTTGTTCCACGTACTCTTTGGTGTCTTTCATTAGAGAAATTACCTCCAATAAAATACACTAACCATTCAAAGACGAAGCGTATCTGTTTTATATAAGGACTCAGTGCGTACCGCGCTGTAAACACTCTCCACTTCGGTTATAAAAACCAATCTCTTAATGTTTTATAAGGCAAAAGTTGCTGTTTGTTCTGAGATCCGTACAAAATACATAAACGCAATGTGGGCACCACGTAGAATTTTTTAATGTTAAACATGGTGGTACGTAAAGTTACCGCTAGGCTTTAAAAGGTTAATATTAAACGTGAAAATTTCGTAGCTATAAAATATGAACAACCGATGTTTATATGTCTATCAGATATCTGAACGAAAGTTTTCCCATCTATTTCCAGGACTTCTAACTAATCTTTTACTATAAGACAAGACCAAAAACTCCCTCTCTATATGTTTTTGTGCTAAGAACTTCTCTCCCTCCTCAAATCGATTCATATGACTAGGCATAAAACAGGCATTTAAAACGTACCGTAGAAGATGTTGTATTGTGGCAATGATAACAATCAAAGGGTGAATTTCGCTATACGTTTCAATTCCCTACATCGGGAATAACAACATGGCGGACGTACGAAGTTGTAAAATGTGAATGACAACTGTCGACAAAACAGTAAATATTTTACTAGATTTTAATTCCTGCTACACAGTCATTATGGGGAATGCGGTGGCGCAGTTGGTTGAGGCACTGCGCTACAAACCGGAAAGTCACGGTTTCGATTCCAGACGTTGTAATTGGAATTTTCTATTGACATAATCCTTCCGGCCGCACTATGGCCCTGGGGTCGACTCAGCCTCTAACAGAAATGAGTACCAGGAATATTTCCAAGGGGGTAAAGGCGGCCAGTACGTAGGGCTGCCAACCTTACCACCTTCATGTGCCGATTGTCTAAAAAACTGTGTGCCTTAAACTCCTGGAACCCTCAGGGCCTGTCCAGGCCTGTAATGGAATTGCTTTACTTTTACACAGTCGTTATATAAAACATTACTTAAAAATTGTCAATTAACTCCATGGGGCAGAGTTTTTCTATAAAATATAGTATTCCCTCAGCCAGCCAAGAAGTTTCCCGCTTTGTATGAAACCGGAACTTTCATTTCCATGTTCACAAATGCTAGTCATTCGTCCCTATCCTGAGCCACATCAATCCACTCCCCACCATCCCAATTAAAGGCAAATTTCACCCTAGAACAGGCCATGAATGCCCCAGAGGCGGGGTAGAAATATAGCTATAGTCTTTCTTCAACCTTGGTGCTAGATGAAGTGGGTGGTCAACGCCACGCCCTGGCCGCTTTACCTCCGGGAAAGAAACCCAGTACGCATTGTACAGGGGGCTGAGTGGACCCCAGTGACGGTCTGGACGGGTGCGGAATCTCTCCCACACCGGGATTCGATCCTTGGACTCTACAGCCCATAGCGAGTCGCTATCCCGGCCCACACGATTTATGAGGCACTTTAATATTATCTTCCTATCTACGCCTAGGTCTTCCAAGTGGTCTCTTTCCTTCATATTTCCCCACCAAAATACTGTATGAACTTCTATTTGCCACGATTCCAGACCGTCTCGTTATTCTTTATTGACTCTCCCGCACATTTGGTGAGGAGCACAGATCATTAAGTTCCTTACTGTGTAATTTCCTCCAGTCCCCCTTTACACAGAAGCCAAAATTACGTCTCATAACGTCTCGTATATCAAATAATTCCCGGACGGTCTGTGGGAGAAGTCGGTGTGGCTTATACAGCCCACAGTGGCTCGTTTCTCTCTCCCTCTATATAACAACATGTAATCTCACAAAGCGGATCAGTGTGGTGAACGCCATCAGCAAAGTTGACCTGCAACACACTACGTTGGGGCAGTAGCTGCTTCGGACGTGCTGCGACATGAAGTATACCGACTTTTTGTTTGGTGTTAGTCAAACGGCTCAAGTATACTGTCAACAACGTAATGTAGCTCACCATGAAATTTCAATGCACCACCTCTCTACAGAAATTGACCTGTCGAAATCACGACTTACACCACATCGCCCCTGCCAGTACTGCAACTTCTCTGACATCCTTGCGAGACGATCAGTCTATATTTCAGGCGCTAGTCGATATTTTAAGCTAGATGTACCAACGAAAAGGGATAAGAATTCTAAAATGTCAAAAAGGAGCATAACTACCTTGGTAAATGAAATAGGAACGTACACTCTGTATATTTTGACAGGTCTATTGAGGGTTTTTTGTTTACAAAAAGAAAAATGAGCTAATTTTTACCTGATTTCAATGTTCGTAACTGAAAGCAAAGCTTTCGACGGTCGGCAAGGCCTTTTGAATCACATCCTTCTTTATAGAAAAGAATCATCAAAACCATGTATCTTTTAACTTTGTGTGCAGCTTACAGTAAACGCAGCTGTAGAGACAAGTATAAAACTTATATCTAAGTGTTTATAAACCCTACAAGAAATTATTTTTGAATGTTTTCTGTTTTTCTCAAAAAGTCTTAAAACTACAGTATGAAAGTCTCGTTGTTCCTCTATGATACATAGCATTGATTAATAGCTAGTTACCGACGTTTCGGGACAACCTATCGGTCCGAAGGTTCAAGCAGTCCAAGAAGTGGATGAAAAGTAATTAAGCACCCAATATTCAGTCCAACAAAATGCAGTCAATTGTTTTCAGGTATTCTATTTTTCTTGCTGTTCAGTCCTATATAATTCGATCCCTCATGGGATGATCGTCAGGGATTCATATCAAAGTAGCTTTTCACAAAATGGAACTAAAAATGTATATATATATATACATATATATACAAATGGAACTAAAAATGTATATGTGTATATATATATACATTTTTAGTTCCATTTTGTGAAAGGCTACTTTGATATGAATCCCTGACGATCATCCCATGAGGGATCGAAATATATAGCACTGAACAGCAATAAATATAGAATATCTGGCAACAATACAGTACATTTTGTTCGACTGAACATTGTGTGATTTAACTATCGACAACCCACAGTAAGTACAATATAACATTTAATTTAACACCTCATTACATACATACTTAACCCTTTAAAAACGAAGCGTATCTGTTTTATATAAGGACTCAGTGCGTACTGCACTGTAAACACTCTCCACTTCGGTTATAAAAACCAATCTCTTAATGTTTTATAAGGCAAAAGTTGCTGTTTGTTCTGAGATCCGTACAAAACACATAAACGCAATGTGGGCACCAAGTAGAATTTCTTAATGTTAAACCTGGTCTTATGTAAAGTTACCGCTAGGCTTTAAAAGGCTAAGAATTTAGAAGAACACCACTGTCAATCAGTTACCATGTCAGTGACACACACAGCCTGGTGTAGCAGTGAAGGTATAACCTTGTACTATACACACATATCAGGTTAGAGACTACGCAAATGTTCCTGGTGTACGGATTGATTTATTCAGTGGGTATCCACAGCGTCTCCAAGCAAATGCTAGTACAGTAAGAGGAAACATGCCGAGGCCTTCTTATTACATTCATGATAATCTTGCCTCCTCCTTTCTAACTCACATCTCTTCATCATTCACGATAATTTAGGTTTTTGTTTCCCAAACTGATATCTGCTCACCAGTTATGATAACCTTGTTTTCTAACCCAATGCCATAAAAGCTACATATTTCAAAAGTTTGAGTCACCACTCAAACGTTGTTTATTGCTAAAATTTACTTTCTCACATTTGAAGACTGTATTGGTAACTTGTGTTTTATATTGTTTAAAAACCACAAATAGTTTTTACCTCCGAAATATGGTGGGACACATTTCTTCCACTGACCTATCAAAGACAAACAAACCAACAAGAAAAAGATTTGTGGTCCTAGGCGTGAATTTTCTAGTAGGCATCTAGAAATATTTAACTGTTCCAGATATTAATAAGTCTGCTACCTCGTAATTAAGATTTATAACCTTTATTGGCCAAACGGGCCGCCCACCTCCGGTTAAATGTAACGCTTTATGGCCGAAAGGGAAAACGGTGTCTCATTCGGGTGCAGGGATGGGCATTTAAAATGATAGTAAATATGGCCATCAGCAGCTACATAGACATTTAAAGGCCAGAAGATAAGGTTAAGCCATGGCACTAACTAACTAAATAACTAACTAAATAACTAACTAACTAACTAACTCCATGGAGCAGAGGACTTCTAGAGAAGCTAACAATTTCTCAGCTAGTCAAGAAATTCCCCACATTTCATGGAACCCCGAGGTTCATTACAGCATTCAAAACAGCCCGCCACCTGTCCCTATCCTGAACCACGTCAATCCAGTACATGTCCCATCCCACGTCTTGAAGATCCATTTTAATATTATCTTCCAATCTACGCCTGGGTCTCCCAAGTGGTCGCCTTCCATCAGATCTCCCCAACAAAATCCTGTATGCACCTCTCTTCCCCATACGTGCTACATGCCCCGCCCATCTCATTCTTCTCGATTTGATTACGCGAATAATATTTGGTGATGAGTACGGGTCATTAAGTTCCTCGTTATGTAGTCTTCTCCACTCCCCTGTCACCTCGTCCCTCTTAGGCCCAAATATCCTTCTCAGCACCCTATTCTCGAACACCCTCACCGAAGAATCGGTCCAGGTCCGACGCTTATCCATACGTTTCGTAACATCATACTTTTTTACAGTTAGGACATGTTAGCACCTCGCCCAACCCCCAAGCTGGAGCACCGCCCCTTGTCGGATGTCCGCGACTTCTTATTCAATGTATTCGCAGCTACCCTCCATAACTGGAAGCCGTTCCTCTATCCGCAACCCGAGGACGCGCCATGCCGTAGTGACAGTGACCGACTTAACACGGAAGCCGTGACACATAGGCAGTAACAAAGAACATTAAGTTCAATGTGATTCACAAGGTTGGACAACCCTTAAAATTAATATCAGTGCTCGAGTATCTATTTTGAAATACGCAGTGTTCATTCTTGAGTGTGTCTGTCAGCCATAGCAAGTGGTAATTAAGTATACTAATGAAGTCTCCTCCATGCTACTTCTCAGCAACTTGATTTTCTCTTATTGCCAATCAAAGAAACTCTAATGATGACCTCCGCACCTGCATATTTACAAAAGCAACGTCTGTCACGATCAGCGTTCACAGAAATACAAGCAATAAAGCAGACAGGCTTGCTTCTGTGATTTCAAACTTGCGCCGCTATGTTGATGAGATATGCAGTTTTTTTTTTGAAAATTACACGGCGCCAAGTGGTAATCCTTTATCGACGTTTTGGGACAACATGTCAGTCCCACTTTCATGGGTCAAGAAGATGAAGATGGGACAGACAAGCTGTCCCGAAACGTCGATAAAGGATTACCACTCGACGTTGCGTAATATTCCAAAAAGAACGCAGATCTCGAAATTCTTTGTCTTTTCAGATACACTTCAAAAATAATTTTACGAACTCCGTTACGTACGAGAAATTTTTAATACAAACGCCGAAGTTTCTGACTCGGATTCTTTCCGTATGTCGGAAGATATGTAGAACAAACCTACCGCGCCATTTCCCTTGAAAGTTAATACAGCTACCTACGGTTTTCCCAGAATATAAATTCTAGGTAGCCACAGGATTATGCTAACCAAAGAAAATAATATCTACACAAAATGAACGGACTCTTTCATTATTCATGGCACTTTTAATTGTACATCTTTAAAAAAACTTCAAATTCAGATACAGATATTAAAGGCTAAAACTTCAAGAACGTTTTACATGAATGCTGAAACACAAATCGGCGATATATAAAATACAGTTGAACTCGGTTATAACGTCATGAAAAGTACTCAATATTTTGTGTCGTTATAAACGAGTGTTAGTATACCCAGGGACTATAATGTTACGGTTAGCAGTGAGGAATTCACTGGTACCACAGAATATCTGACGGTATAGACGAGGTGTCGCATAAAGCGATGTCGTTATAACAGGGTTCGTGTGTATTTAACTCTGGTAATAATGTAGCTTGTGGACAAATCGTGACACGTGAAGCGAGATTGAGATAGGTTCTCTCTTTTCTTTGCAGATTCAAAAGAGCAGATTGTACAGACACCCCTTGCCTCCATTTTCAGAGTACATTGTCTTCATTACATAAAAGTGTTAAAAAGAAATACAGTAATGTTATCCTGGACACGAATTGCAGCCAAGACATGGAATTAACCCTTTAAAGACGAAGCGTGTCTGTTTTATATAAGGACTTAGTGCGTACCGCGCTGTAAACACTCTCCACTTCGGTTATAAAAACCAATCTCTTAATGTTTTATAAGGCAAAAGTTGCTGTTTGTTCTGAGATCCGTACAAAACACAATAAACGCAATGTGGGCACCACGTAGAATTTTTTAATGTTAAACCTGGTGGTACGTAAAGTTACCGCTAGGCTTTAAAAGGTTAAACGTTCCTTCTGCACTTGTCTTGTTCTGTGTCGACGCGGGCCTTGCAAAGGGCTGATAATCCTACTTCCCGCAAGGAATTCTCCCAAATCTGCAGAAACAAAACTTATAAACACTGTAACCAGGAGCTTCTGGGCATATATGGCCTACAGTGCATTACAGGTACATATGTTAAATAGGCGTGAGAGAAAATAAATTAAAATATAATTGTGGAAATGGAACTCCTTCGAAATCAGATACCTGAATGCAGAGAGAAATGGAAAAACAGGATCTGCGGAAAATTTTCAGGCTCTGCACGAAGACCTCTAATATTTCCCATCATAATTTTGTAATTAATTTTTATGAAATTTATCCTACTGTGCTTTGATAAATCAATTGTCGTATATATTTTAGCGTAAAAGACAACAATTTTGTTTTATTCTAAAATGCGTGCTACATGTTTCAAACTATACGACCATCTTCAGGCATAAAGGTGGCCTACATCGTTTAAAACCAAGTCAAATGCGTTTCTCTTGGTTTTAAATTAAGTACATTCATGCTTAAAATTTTTAAAGCATTTCAGTTGCGTTTACTTTATGTACATTCATGCTTAAAAGTTTTAACACAATTCACTTTGTTTTAAGTTCTGTAAGGCAAGCTTAAAATTTTTAACGCATGTCACTTGGTTTTAAACTATGTACATTCATGCTGTAGATGGTAGTGTAGACTGAAACATGTAGCACGTATTGTTAAACACAATAAAAATATTGGCACTGACGATAAAACTTGTACTAACTAACTAACGAACGAACGAACTAACTAACTAACTAACTAACTAACTAACTAACTAACTAACTAACTAACTAACTAACTAACTAACTAACTGATTAACTAACTAACTCCATGGAGAAGAGGTCTTCTTGAGAAGCTGACAGTTTCTCAGCTGATCAAGAAATTCCCCGTATTTTACGGAACCCGAGGTTCATTACCGCATTCACAACAGCCCGCCACTTGTCCCTATCCTGAGCCAGCTCAATCCAGTCCATGCCCCATACACCTTTTGAAGATCCATTTTAATATTATCCTCCCATCTACCCATGGGTCTCCCACGTGGTCGCCTTCTATCAGATCTCCCCACCAAAATCCTGTATGCACCTCTCTTTTCCTCCACACGTGCTACATGCCCCGCCCATTTCATTTTTCTCGATTTGATTACCGGAATAATATTTGGTGATGGGTACAGGTCATTGAGTTCCTCGTTATGTAGTCTTCCCCACTCCCCTGTCGCTTCGTCCCTCTTAGACCCAAATATCCTCCTCAGCACCCTATTCTCAAACACCCTCAGCCTTTGTTCCTCCGTCAATGTGAGAGACCAAGTTCCACACCCATAAAAAACAACAGGCCAAATTATATTTCTGTATACTCTAATCTTTGTGTTTTTGGATAGCAAAACTTCTACTACAATTGATTTGTAAGTAACTAATTTTTCAGAACCTATTTGCAAAGTAACGTTCTTTTGTAACATATTCCGCGTAGGCCATGCGCGGATTTAGGGTAACTTGCAGATAAAGGAATGTTTGTGGATGGGTATTTCCGATCCACCGGCCCTCGAAGGGGTACTGTACTGGTAGGACGTGCGCTGGATTCCCCAAGTCTGCACCAGAAATAGATCAGGACGTATGTAGCATATGTGACTGGATGGGCAAACATCCAAAAATGTACCCCCGGCTCACTTACCAGCTGATTTTGTGTATTAAAGGCACACTGTGGTATGCAGAGTTGCAGACAGACAGAGTGAGCCAGACAGAGGAAACATTCAATAGAGTTATAAATTAAACACGCTTATAAACGTAGCCGGTAGACGAAACGAAATTTTGCTTCACAAATTTCAACAGATATTTGAACCACAAAGCGTAACTCTTGCCCACGCTTCTATGGATTTGGCCACGTCAAAAACAATGTTTCACGGGGGCGTTATTTTACGTCATATTTGTAAAAGATGTTGCCAAGTTACGCCTATTACTTTCGCCATAATAATAATAATAATAATAATAATAATAATAATAATAATAATATTATTATTTCTTACTGCGATTGGGTTTTCACCCGGCGGCAGCTGTCTTACACCAGTACAGACACCACAATACAATAACACATACATAAACGGAACAGCACAATTACAGTACACGTATTGGCAGTGCACCCCCACAATACAATGTGCCTACACTAATACAGATATACCTACATAGCTACAATATACCCACTCAACTACAATACACCCACACTAATACAATATACCTACACAAGTACAATATACCTACACAAATACCATATACCTACCCAAATACAATATACCTACCCAAATAAATCTACCCATACAAATACAATATACCCACACAAATACAATACAATACTATATAGCCATACAAATGCAACGTAATATCCCCACACAAATACAATACACCTACACAAATACAATATACCCACACACACACACACACACACACACACACACACACACACACACA
>BLKM01000869.1:44230-59821 GCA_013340265.1 Coptotermes formosanus | reverse complement strand
CCCCCCCGCGCGCGCGCGCGCGCGCGCGCGCGCGCCTTTCAAAACACCTTCACATCACTTCACTTATTTACATACAACCACTTCACTTCACTTCACTTCACTTCACTTCACTTCATTTCACTTCACTCAGTGCTTCTCTTCGAAGGTAGCAACTCACAAAATATTGACAAAATTTAGGTATATTTATTTCTACCCTGTTTACTAACATCTGTCACGTTTATTATGAATAATGGTTAAAACTGGAAAACAAGGTACATTACCCAGAGACCTACGTAAGTTCACAGAGAAATTAAAGGGTAATTCGTAAAATATGTATCAGAACAGATAATTTTTGGAACCAACATTACAAAATATAACGAAACTCACATTTTATGCTCTATGTTAAGGTCATACAAAATTTTCCAAAAATTCTAGAAGTAACATCAAATTGTAGATGCCAGAACGGTGGCATGGAACAAGATCCATACTGTGGATCCAAGAATATTAGGCGCCGCCTGGCGCTCGAGAATTGGTCACCCCTGTTTTACATTATATTTTGTCTTAATTCGCATGGGTTTCGGGATGGTTAAAATAGTGAGGGAAATCACTACGTAACTTTGTGGGTTTAAACAAGGTAATCACTCCAGGGATAAGGACTGCTTGCTGAACATATGACAGATAGTGACCGTTTCCCCTTTCTGATGCCACCCCAGACTTGCCTGGACGCACTGATATATACCACGTCAGACCTTAACCTTTTAAAGCCTAGCGGTAACTTTACGTACCACCAGGTTTAACATTAAAAAATTCTACGTGGTGCCCGCATTGCGTTTATGTGTTTTGTTCGGATCTCAGAACAAACAGCAACTTTTGCCTTATAAAACATTAAGAGACTGGCTTTTATAACCAAAGTAGAGATTGTTTACAGCGCGGTACGCACTGAGTCCTTATATAAAACAGATATGCTTCGTCTTTAAAGGGCTAATATGTATGGCCAACATCATGAATTGCTAATCGAAATTTCAACACATAGAACATGTAAGAGAAATGTTGACAATCCAAGGGTGGCTTATGGAGGCATCCGGTTTAATTGTTCAGCCGCAATTGTGGTACCCCAAGTGGCAATGGGAGGGTACCCCTACTTCTACTGATACACCCCCTTGTCAGTTTTTATTCCATTATCACCCTTACAATTTTGTCACAACCACAATTTCGATCACCACAGTATGGTATAGTGAAGCTGGATAGCTCAGTTGGTACAGTGACTAGGCTACGGGCTGAAAGTCCGAGGAAACTTGGTTAGATTCCCAACAATACCGAGAGATATTTCTTTCCCCAAACGTCCATACTGGGATCAAGGACACACGCAGTTTCCTATTCTAAGTTTAGCCAAAATCTTACCTCAGGCGTGAAGCGGATAGGTCGTGGAACTGACCACTCACCTTCATCTAGTGCCAAGACTACGAATGAGTGGAGTAATATCTCCACTCACCCATATGACTTCATAAAGCAGTGTCTAAATAAGCGTGTGGACAGCTTTAAATTTCATTTTTAGAAAACGATAGAGTCGGACAGTATAATTTCTATTCCTAATGTAAAAACAAAAGTCTTGTCCTACCCGCTGTTGTGTATGTGTGTATCTTAACTGGCATTACAAACAAAGACTGTATCTGTCACCTCCCAGCAATGTTTATACTTTTTAAGAGTCAGCATAGCCGATTCCAGTGGCCGCGCGGTCTAAGACGTAGGTCTGCGGCCGAGCGCTTGCTGGGATCGTGGGTTCAAATCCCACAGGGGGCATGGACGTTTGTCTCTTGTACAGTGTTTATGTTGTCACGTAGAGGTCCCTGCGACGGGCCGATCCCTCGTCCAGAGGAGCCCTACCGACTGTGGTGTGTGTCTGAGTGTAATCAAGTGAAAATAAACAACCTCGACACCTACTGTGAGTAGGTAGAAGAGGGAAGGACTGCGAAACGAAACGAGTCAGCATATACGTTAATAATTCAAATTTTCTGGGACGTAACGCCATATTGTCTGGTAAACAATTACCGACCTTTCGAAGGAAGTTATTGCCTTCCTTGTCACGATCTAGCAGCTTCACACTTTCTGAGTTGCTTCAACCTGAACACGAAGGCACAATATTTCTTCAAGACGTCTTTTAAATCTCTCCAAATCGTTTACAACACCATGAAAAGGACTGACTATTTTGCGTCGTTATGAACGAGCGTCGTTATAACCGAGGAGTGTAACGTTATGGTTAATGCGGAGGAATTAATTGGTACCACAGAATGTCTGACTGTATAGGGGAGGAGTCGTACAAACCGATGTCGTTATAAACGGGTTCCACTGTATTTAGCAGTCGGCAAGACATAACATCATAGAAGATTTGGATCTTCATGAACACCGCTAAGAGAACCCCAAATCTCGCACAGTATGTACCTGTTGAAGTGAAGGCGAATAAACAGGTAATTATGAATAATTACAGATGGTTGTCTATAAACAGCTATAGCAGCGATAACGATAAATGTGATAAATTATGCACAACAGCTGGTTGTTATGCGCCATTACCAAATATTTAGTTTCAGCACAACACACATATGATCAGGCCTCTTACATGGACGGGAGATAAAGTGACGGGTCCGTTTTCGATTAAGGTATTCTTATCATTACACCTCGGCGTGCGTTTGTGTTTGAGTTTAAACTTTTAAAGCCTAGCGATAACTTTACGTACCACCAGGTTTAATATTAAAAAATTCTACGTGGTGCCCACATTGCGTTTATGTGTTTTGTACGGATCTCAGAACAAACAGCAACTTTTGCCTTATAAAACATTAAGAGACTGGTTTTTATAACCGAAGTGGTGGGTGCTTACATCGCGGTACGCACTGAGTCCTTATATAAAACAGATATGTTTCGTCTTTAAAGGGTCAATATTAAAAAATTCTACGTGGTGCCCACATTGCTTTTATGTGTTTTGTACGGATCTCAGAACAAACAGCAACTTTTGCCTTATAAAACATTAAGAGACTGGTTCTTATAACCGAAGTGGAGAGTGTTTACAGCGCGGTACGCACTGAGTCCTTATATAAAACAGATGCGCTTCGTCTTTAAAGGGTTAATATGAAAATGAGGCTCGTTTATCTCTACAAATAACGACACTATTAATACGTCTAAGCAGGTGCGCACTCTTGTGGAGAGGGGGGGTTAACCCTGAGGCTGTATATAATTTGTTTGGTTTTAAAAATTATGTTATAAAACTAATGCTGTAAGCAAAACATGACACTGACTGCAACCGCATTTATACACATACGGATATAACTACATGTTTCATGACTCGGTAATAACGCCCTGTCTTCTTATTTTTTAACTCTATTAATTTAATTTTCAAAATTTTAAGGTGCTAGTGATCAGCCGATTTCAGTGGCCGATTTCGGCTGACAGGGAAATCACGTAAAACTTTTGATATTATATCTTTCAAATTTGTGTTTTTTTTTCACATTTCGGTTTTGGGGGTTTAGGGTGGGGGGGGGGAAGCAGCCCGGCAGCACCCCTCGTTCGGTGTGCCGCTGGGTCTAAGTGACGTAACTTTGCATCGCATTTTCAAAAGACATTAGATCCAAGAACAGAAATGTGTTGGCCGAGTAAACAATATTGTGGTATTCTTTGCTTGAAGCTCCTCAGCAAACACCTCGCGATGCAGTACTTTGCTCGTCTCAGCTCTGACGTGTGTCCCTTTAAAACGCCACAACCTTCAGTGCGAATTGTAATTAACCCTTTAAAGGCGAAGCGTGTCTGTTTTATATAAGGACTCAGTGCGTACCGCGCTGTAAACACTCTCCATTTCGGTTATAAAAACCAATCTCTTAATGTTTTATAAGGCAAAAGTTGCTGTTTGTTCTGAGATCCATACAAAACACATAAAAGCAATGTGGGCACCACGTAGAATTTTTTAATGTTAAACCTGGTCGTACGTAAAGTTACCGCTAGGCTTTAAAAGGTTAGACAACATCCTTCATTACATATTACGATGTACAAGCTACAAGGAAACTCAAAACTTTAAGAAGGTTCACAAGACAGTTGTTTGTAAAATTTGATTTTTTTCCCCACAGAGGTACTCTTGAGGATCCAGGTCTCCCCTTACCCTCAGTCCTTGAACACTAAAACTATACGGTCCTTCGAAACGTCGGGAAGACTAACCAAGCGATAGAGTCTTACACACCAGAAGACCTGAACCATCATTGAATTTTCTTTAAGTGTCTTTGGAAATTACTAAATAACACCTTTGCTCTTCTGGGATATTACGCAGAGCTGATTGGTCAGTTGTTTACTGACGTTTCGGGAAAAACCTATAGGGTCCCATCTTCAAGAGTCAAATAGTCCATTCGGACAGCCTGATTTTCAAAATGGGACCCGATAAGTTACGTCGGCAAATAACTGGCCAATCAACACTGCATAACATCCCAGAAGAGAGCCGATCCCATTTACACGGCGGCTGAAGCCTGAAATCACGCCAACCACTGCACAATTTTTAAAATTAATATGACAACTCATTTTCCTTCAATTTAAATTTAATACCTACTTTACTTTGCAAAATGAAAATTAATTTCGAGGAAATATATTTACTAAGACAGGCAACAGAGAGAAACAACAAATTGCAACGCATTTTTTGCATTGTAAATTTATCACAAACTTTGAAATATAATGTTGAACATCTCCGCTGGCGTACGTACACGTCGTAATCCTTCCCTCTTCTACCTACTTGTTCACAGCAGGTGTAGAGGTTATTTTTAATATCACCTAATCACACTCAAACACACACCACAGTCGGTAGGACTCCTCTGGACAAGGGATCGGCCCGTCGCAGAGACCTCTACCTGACAGCATAAACACTGTACAAGAGACAAAAATCCATGCCCCCGGTGAGATTCGAACCCACGATCCCAGCAAGCGCTCGGCCGCAGACCTACGCCTTAGACCACGCGGCCACTGGGATCGGGGGCGTACGTATACAATGTACAAAATCTTCACTTCCTTGAAGGAAATCAGTCACGATCAACCTTGTTTTGCTTCCCTTTATTTTAAGACTATGGGGTTCCCGGTTTCGGCTAAATACAGCCATCATCATGTTCGACAAAGAACATGAATACATGAAACTCTACTCGGTTTAGAAGGGGAAGGCCTGATGACGGCTGTATTTACCCGAAACCGGCAGTCCAATAGTCTTAAAATAAAGAGAATAAACCAAGGTTGGTCATGACTGATTTCCTTCATGGAATTGAAAATTTTGTACAGAAACTTTTAGACATGCGTGTACCGGCCGAGATGGGTCTGGCAGGGGCCAGTGGTCTGGACTCCCCACGTAATATTCACCACATCAACAAAACCCACACCGTCCGCAGAGCTAAATTATCGCCGCCCAGTGCTACAGCGACGCCCGCTTTAGCTGGCAAATAAACTCTACGCATTCTAAAGAGAGGAAGTGACGTCACGATATTGTATTCGTCTGTCCATGGACAAAAGTAGGAAGAAGTAATTGTGAAAATGGGTGCACTTGGCTTCTGATACATATCCGCTTAATCAAAAGTAGCTGACGCACAGACACACACATTACATCATACCGTATGCCGTACATTCATTAATGCCCGTGATTTAAATATGTCCGTGGTTGTTCAGTTACCATGTAGAAGCGTGACATATTTTGGGACAGCATAAAAACTGACGTGAAGATGGGGAAAGTGCAGAATATTTTTAATATTTTTATTTTATGCACTAAAATTTGATTAAAATGGCAACCAAAAATAGATATTTCCTCAAATTTAACAAACTTCTCCCCTTAACACAAATACAGTATCTGCTTCCAAACAGTGAAAATATACAGGCTTGGAAAGCGTGTAAACCGTGACGTAATGCACAAAATTTGAATCTTTGTAAGTTTAAATAAAAATATTACTAAATTAATAAAAATTAGTAAAATTCTCCCTTTTGAATTTTTAACAAAATATTTCGAAGGCTAGTTTAACCCTTTAAAGACGAAGCTTGTCTCTTTTATATAAGGACTCAGTGCGTACCGCGCTGTAAACACTCTCCACTTCGGTTATAAAAACCAGTCTCTTAATGTTTTATAAGGCAAAAGTTGCTGTTTGTTCTGAGATCCGTACAAAACACATAAACGCAATGTGGGCACCACGTAGAATTTTTTAATATTAAACCTGGTGGTGCGTGAAGTTACCGCTAGGCTTTAAAAGGTTAATATGTTCTTTTCAAAAGTAAAATAAAACAACAAAAATAGTATTAAAATATATAAGACCAGGAATCACTGCCATACGAAATCAAGTTTTAAGAAGTGTGTTCAATGCTTCTAGGCTACTGGGATTTAATAGAAATCCAATTCGCCGTATAGAAATTAAGTCACCGTCATTCTAATTTGCTTACGCTTTCACAAGCATTTAATATATTTTAATTATCTAAGAAGTCGTCCAGCCACATATGTAGCATTTTTAACAGGTCCAATCAGAAATTCTTCTACATTAAATGATCATGGTATAGTTTAATGACGTCGATTCATGTAAAAAGAACACAGGAAGTTAAAAATGGAAATTTTCGGGGTTGTAGTCATGTCCACTGGTAAACAATAATGTCACAGAGGAGCTTGGTGTCTCCAAAACGTCGGTAACTGAGATTCTACAAGCAGTAACATCCCCGAAGACTACAATTTTCATAAAAATGTCTGTAAAACCAGAAATTCTATGCGCAACGTTACACTGGAAGAAAAAATTTGGAGAACAGTAAAAAGATAAAGTTTCAAAAGCAGGTAAATGTTACCAATTTGAATACAACACTCCGCACTGGCCTGAAAAGATTGTTGGAAACGTGTTTTTTTACTGTTCATTTAACCACTTCCTCCAAAAACAAATAGGTACGGGTTAAATAAATAGATTTTCTAAACCTTTGGCTTCGGAAATTCATGTAAATAACGTATAAAAATATTTTTCCTTGGTTACAGGAAACAAAATTCTTCCCCATGGCAAAAATCAACCGGCAATCAATGTTTATTCTAGGAACTGCATATGTGAGATGTGATTCAGAGTTTACCTATGTTAAATAACGTGGTACGTATCTTTTTTGATATTGGACATCCCCATTGGCGGATATTAAACAATTATGCATAAAACAGTCAAACAGCCAACAACGTTTTTCACCTCACTTTGTCCAATCAAGAGGCTGAACTACCGGTTTCGGTCCGTATAAAAGAACATCATCAGGTTTTCGCTTCATAGTTGATAGCAAAACTCTAGAGAGTTCACTTCATAGTTGATAACAACACTCTATAGAGCTTACTTCATAGTTGATACCAAAGCTCTATAGAATTCACTTCATAGTTGATAACAAAACTCTAGAGAGTTCACTTCATAGTTGATAACAAAACTCTATAGACCTTACTTCATAGTTGATAACAGAACTCTATAGAGTTCACTTCATAGTTGAAAACAAAACTCTATAGAATTCACTTCATAGTTGATAACTAAACTCTATAGAATTCACTTCATAGTTGATAACAAAACTCTATAGAATTCACTTCATAGTTGATAACAAAACTCTATAGACTTCACTTCATATTTGATAATTATAACAAAACTCCATAGAGTTTTGTTATCAACTATGAAGTGAACTCTATAGAGTTTTGTTATCAACTATGAAGTGAAAACCTGATGATGGTCTTGTATACGGACCGAAACCGGTACTTTAGCCTCTTGATTGAATAAAGAAAGGTGAAACACATTGTTGGCTGTTCGACTGTTTTTATACATAATTTTGTAGTACATATCGCAATACTGCGATTTAAAACCTAAGGCATAATACCCTTTGTATTTTTCATTCCCAGCGTTCCGCCCAATAATAATTCTCCAGGCACAGAGACACACAGAGGCATGAGCCAGATTCCCCACACTGTGCTGAATTCATTTACGTTGGCTATTTCAAATTCGTACTCCCAATTTAATCCTATTGTCTAAATCGCATTACCTTAAGAACTGCGTAGAGAAATGTAACACATCGGGGAACTGATTGTTTTAATTCCTTTCGTGTTACCTGTTATTGCGTCAGCGCCTGCAGTTCAACGTACGCTATAGTGAAACAGCGGAAAGATGTTCGCCCCAGTCAAATGGATTGCTTTCGTTCCAAATGTCTTTTTAGACAAGTTCGCAAAATTCCGAAAAGCGATTACTAGCTTGGTCACGTCTGTCTGCCTGCCTGCCTGCCTGCCTGCCTGCCTGCCTGCCTGTCTGCCTGCCTGCTTGCCTGCCTGCCTGTCTGCCTGCCTGCCTGCCTGTCTGCCTGCCTGCTTGCCTGCCTGCCTGCCTGTCTGCCTGCCTATCTGTCTGTCTGCCTGCCTGCCTGCCTGTCTGCCTGCCTATCTGTCTGTCTGTCTGCCTGCCTGTCTGCCTGCCTATCTGTCTGTCTGTCTGCCTGCCTGCCTGTCTGCCTGCCTATCTGTCTGTCTGTCTGCCTGCCTGCCTGCCTGCCTATCTGTCTGTCTGTCTGTCTGCCTACCTGCCTGCCTCTCTGCCTGCCTGCCTGTCTGCCTGCCTGCCTGCCTCTCTGCCTGCCTGCCTGTCTGCCTGCCTGCCTGCCTGTCTATATATCTGTCGGTCTGCCTGCCTGCCTGTCCGTCCGTCCCTCCGTCCGTCTGTCCTTGCGTATGGAACTACTCGGCTCCCACTGGACGAGCTATCATAAAACTTCATATTTGAATATTTTTCGGAAACTGGTCGAGAAAATTAAAGTCTCATTAAAAGATGACAAGAATAACGGGTACTTTACATGAATGCCAATTTATATTTACAATATCTCGCTGAATTCTTCTTAGAATGAGAAATGTTTCAGACAAAAGCTGTAGACAAAATCAAAACACACATTTTACGTTCAATAACTTTTTCCCGAAAACCGTGCCGTTTATGAGATAATGTGGAAAAATATGGTACAGCCGGACAGGCCACAGAGGACAATATAATACGGCGCATGCGCTTTGCGTGCTGGATAAATAAGGGTACAGACACACACACACACACACACACACACACACACACACACACACACACTCAGAATATGTAATACTTATTGCGTTTCAATGGCAACAGTAGTTAGGCAAAGGCGCCTCAATGTTACGTCTACACTTACGTTGCGTGTGTCGTTAATAATAAGAAAGAAATAAATAAATAAATAACGTACTTTAAAGTTCATACTGAGTACGTAGTTACTAAAATTTTAAAACAGCAGACCAACACGTGCACTCTTTTTATAAATGTCTGTAAAAGGTGTTCACTTACTGTGTATAAAGACTAGTGTTTTATCTTGAGCATCATCCCTGATGACGGTACGATGGTGCTTGCTTGTAGCGGGCGTGCTTGAGGCGGCCGTGTTGTGCTCGAGGCGCACATAGTTTTGTGACAAGGAAGATAATACGTTTACGTGGCTGTAGCGGCAGTGCATCAGGTGGACATATTTTTTATAAGGAAGTCGATACGAAAGATTACAATAAATACCTGCAGACCTGTATACTTCTCGCGAGATCAGAATGGACGACAAAATCACAACGTAAAGAAATACAATATGTCCTTTGAAAGGACGAAACAGTTCAGCTATAGGGAACAAACTTAACGGATCGAAATTCCATTCATGCAGTACTTAAAAGCAGACTGAAGTCGGGGAATGCTTGCTGTCTTTCAGGGCAGAATATTTTGTCTTCCAGGTTGCTGTCCAAAAATATAAAGATTAAAGTATACAGAACTGTAATTTTACCTGTTGTTTTGTATGGGTGTGAAACTTGGTCTCTCACACTGAGGGAGGAACAAAGACTGAGGGTATTCGAGAATTGGGTGCTGAGGAGGATATTTGGGCCTAAGAGGGACGAGGCGACAGGGGAGTGGAGAAGTCTACATAACGAGGAACTTAATGACCTGTACTCATCACCAAATATTATTCGGGTAATCAAATCGAGAATGAGATGGGCAGGACATGTAGCACGTATGGGGGATAAGAGAGTTGCATACAGGTTTTGGTGGGGAAACCCGATGGAAGGCGACCACTTGGGGGACCCAGGCGTAGATAGGAGGATAATATTAAAATGGATCTTCAAGAAGTAGGAGGGGGGCATGGACTGGATTGATCTAGCTCAGGACAGGGACAGGTGGCGGACTGTTGTGAATGCGGTAATGAAAAAATGCGGAGAATTTCTTGACTAGCTGAGGAATTGTTAGCTTCTCAAGAAGGCCTCTGCTCCATGGTGTTAGTTAGTTAGTTAGTTAGTTAGTTAGTTAGTTAGTTAGTTAGACCTGTGTACTTGCAGTGCACTAAAATGCGTGCAACGACCGTTCAGGCCCTACAATACCCAACCATTCTGCAGTCCACCGACTGACGGTAATCCGCACCTTCGTCTCGCACCTACCGATATGCTTCGGTTCGGATTGTAGCAGACCAACTGTTCACGTCGCTATTGCTAGTGCATTTTGCAAGCACGGGGCTTCCTAGACAGAAAAAACTTGCTCTTTTGACTTCATTATGCAAAAAAAAAAAAATAAATAAATAAAAAGGAAAGCGAATGGGTAAAGCAGGCGCGGTAAATGGGAAACACATTCGAATAGCGAAACCCGCCGCACGTGGATCGTATTTCTATAACCACAGAGGTCACTGTAGTGTTGTTTTGCTCGCAACTGTGAATACTGAATGTGACTTCATTTATGCCAGTGTTAGTTGCAATGGAAGGAATTCTGACGCCGGTGTCATAAAAACATTACATTTTATGGTAAACTAAAAGCAAACATGTTAAAATTAGGGTACCTGCAGCTGAAATCACGGAAGGAGAACTGAATTTTGTTTTTGTGGCTGACGATACATTTACGTTACACAAAACATGCCGAAGCCCTTTTCTGGTAACGTCATGCATGATTAACCTTTTAAAGCCTAGCGGTAACTTTATATATGACCAGGTTTAACATTAAAAAATTCTACGTGGTGTCCACATTGCGTTTATGTGTTTTGTACGGATCTCAGAACAAACAGCAACTTTTGCCTTATAAAACATTAAGAGACTGGTTTTTATAACCGAAGTGGAGAGTGTTTACAGCGCGGTACGCACTGAGTCCTTATATAAAACAGATACGCTTCGTCTTTAACCTTTTAAAGCCTAGCGGTAACTTTACATACGACCAGGTTTAACATTAAAACATTCTACGTGGCGCCCACATTGCGTTTATGTGTTTTGTACGGATCTCAGAACAAACAGCGACTTTTGCCTTATAAAACATTAAGAGACTGGTTTTTATAACCGAAGTGGAGAGTGTTTACAGCGCGGTACGCACTGAGTCCTTATATAAAAGAGATACGCTTCGGCCTTGAAGGGTTAATTCCAATTTTTACCTGATTTATTCTTTGTATAAGCCTGTAAATACCTGCACTGATAGAAAAAATGACGTTTTACATAAACACGACCGTTATTTCTGACGCCATCTTATATCTTATCCCAAATCCACTTGAGTCTAGAATGGATACCGGGGGCTTCGGGCATTTAGTCCCCGCATTACATCACACAGGCAAACTTTGTTTGTACAAGAGGAACATAAGGAATATTACCTAGCAAGATGAGGAGGAATTTTCATCCACTTGGAAGTGTAAATCCTGCTAAGACATTTTGTCTACATCAAATTGCAGTTTTAAATAAATTAGTCTGGACGAGCAGATAGCGAGCTTAATTCCTCATGAAGCTGAATTGATACCGGCTTGCGGTTGGCCAAGGAATGGGGAGTCTTGCCTGTCTATCTGGCTGTGCTAACTGCTACCGTGCATAAAATTTAATTAACGGTAATTTGAACAGGAGGAATGTTCAGCTGCAAATTAAGACTAGCGTTGATCTCGTCGCCTGGCAACAGCAATAAATTATGAAGAGTTACAACCGCACAAGAAGAGCTCGCTAACATTCGCAGACTTTGTAATTACGGTTTCGGACATACGGGACGTGTAAACGCAGTAGCAACGGTAGCAGAAATCAGACTAGAGAAGACATGGCGTACAGCATGTGATGAGAAAAGTTGATGTAAGGAAATGTGAATGACCTTGGCTAATCGACCGTCAGACTTAACAGCATGGTGGTCTGGCTGATTGCTTGATTGATTAAATGCTCCGTTGGCTGACATACATACATACATACATACATACATACACATAAATAAATAAATACTTACAGGCATACATATATACATACATACACATAAATAAATAAATACATACAGGCATTCATACATACATACATACATACATACATGCATGCATACATACATACATACATACATACATACATACATACATACATACATACACACACATAAATAAATAAATACATACAGGCATTCATACATACATACATACATGCATGCATACATACATACATACATACATACATACATACATACACACACATAAATAAATAAATACATACAGGCATTCATACATACATGCATGCATGCATACATACATACATACATACATACATACATACATACATACATACATACACATGAATAAATAAATAAATAAATAAGTACGTACGTACA
Source organism: Coptotermes formosanus (assembly GCA_013340265.1). Lineage (NCBI taxonomy): Eukaryota > Metazoa > Arthropoda > Insecta > Blattodea > Rhinotermitidae > Coptotermes > Coptotermes formosanus. Next base: position 47,237 of record BLKM01000869.1, on the reverse strand, counting down.
TAGATATATCCATACGTATGTACATAAATAAATAAATAAATACATACATACATACATACATACGTACATACATAGTACATACGTACATACATACGTACATACATACATACATACATAATACATACATAATACATACATACATACATACATACACATGAATAAATAAATAAATAAGTACGTACGTACATAGATATATCCATACGTATGTACATAAATAAATAAATACATACATACATACATACGTACATACATAGTACTTACGTACATACATACGTACGTACGTACATACATACATACATACATAATACATACATACATACATACATACATACATACATACATACATACATACATACATACATACATACATGCCTGCCTGCCTGCCTACTGATATTGAATGTCCAATTTTCGATACGCTTCTACGATTTCACTTATCCTAGTCTGATGTGTGCTTAGCCGTTCCCGAGAGTTTCCTGCAAGGCGCCCCGCACCTGCCGTGCAGCACAAAGTTCCGTCCCAGTAGCTGCAATTCTGGAAGCCATCACTTTCACAATTTTCTACTAACGTTTGAATATTTTATGCGCTGTCGCAAAATTGCGAAAAGCCATTATCAGTTTCGTCATTTGTCTGTCTGTCCGCACACATGGAACAACTCCGCTGCTAATGGAAGGATTTTCATGAAATTCGATATTTCAGTATTTTTCGAAAATCTGTCGAGAAAATTGAAGTTTCATTAAAATCCGACAAGAATAACGGGTACTTTATATTAAGACTTGTGTACATTTATGATAATATCTCGCCGAAATCTGCTTAGAATAAGAAATGTTTCACACAAAATAGTGAAGAAAATCAAAACACACATTTTATGTTCAGTAACTTTTTTTTCCGAAAACCGTGCCGTTTATGCGATAATGTGGAAAAATATGGTACAGCCAGACAGGCCACAGATGACAACATAATACGGCGCATGCGTTCTGCATTCTGCATAGCTAAGTCTCTGCAGACATACACTGAGAATATGCACTACTTATTGCTTTTCGACGGCGACAACTGTTACTTGAACGCCCCTCAATATTAGCTTCTACGTACATTGCCTCTCTTGTTCCTTCTTGTATCCCTGCCGTTTCTGAATCTACGCTTAGAAGCTTAGTACGGCTTTGAGCTTTGCTCTTTGTTAGAACAGGAGGTCGCCTAATTGAAAAGACAGACGGCAGCAGAGAGACAATTTCATGTTTGTATCTGCATAACCACATCAGCAGATGCAGCAGTTTGCGTGTTTACAAGAAGCGAAGCGTTACAGAGGGGGTTGAGGTCGTTATCGTTCAGGCTGACGCAGCACCACATCTCCAATATCCTGTTGCATATATCAAATATGCACAACTAATGAGGCCTGGTGTCATTAATGCACAAGGAAACCGTTGCTGTGAGGTTGTGTTCGAAAGTTAATACTATATCTAATGTAGCCCGTATTCCGTGCAGTAGACTGAACGTACGTTGTAAAATTGTAAAACAGCAGACCAACACATGCACTCTTTTTATAAACTTTTGTAAAAGGTGTTCACTAACAAACCCGATATGTGTCGGTACTCCAGTGGTGTGTCGTGCTCGAGGCGGCCGTGCTTCTGGCGGACACAGCGTGCTCCAAGCGGACATAAAAGTGATCCGTTTTTATCTGGCACATGAATGTGATAATAACATTAACCATTTAAAGAGGGAGCCTATCTGTTTTATATAAGGACTCAGGCCGTACCGCGCTGTAAACACTCTCCACTTCGGTTATAAAAACCAGTCTCTTAATGTTTAATAAGGCAAAAGTTGCTGTTTGTTCTGAGATCCGTACAAAACACATAAACGCAATGTGGGCACCACGTAGAATTTTTTAATGTTAAACTTGGTGGTACAAACAGTAAGAATAAGAATATCAGAGATTAGTATAGGGGTTTCAATGAGTTCAAGAGGGGGTACCAGCCTAGAATTAATGTAGTAAAGGATAAGAAGGGTGACCTGGTTGCAGACTCCCACAGTATTTTGGCTAGGTGGAGGAATCATTTCTCCCAGCTGTTGAATATGCACGGGGTTAATGATATTAGGCAGACTGAAATACACACAGCAGAGCCACTAGTGCCTGAGCCCAGTGCCTTTGAGGTTGAGATGGCTGTTGGAAAGCTAAAAAGTCACAAATCACCAGGTATTGATCAGATTCCAGCAGAATTGATTAAAGCAGGGGGTAGGATAATTCGGTCTGAAATCCATAAACTTACTATTTCTATTTGGAATAAGGAGGAATTGCCTGAGGAATGGAAGGAGTCGGTTATTGTGCCTATTTATAAGAAGGGTGATAAAACAGATTGTAGTAACTGTCGAGGAACACCACTTTTGTTTACGACGTACAAAATTCTATCCAACATTCTTTTGTCAAGGTTAACTCCATATGCAGAGGAAATTATTGGGGATCATCAGTGTGGGTTTCGACGTAATAGGTCAACTACTGATCATATATTCAGCATTCGTCAAATATTTGAGAAAGAATGGGAATAAAATGAGGCCGTGCATCAGCTATTTATAGATTTCAAGAAAGCCTATGATTCAGTTAGGAGGGAGGTCTTGTATAATATTCTCATTGAGTTTGGTATCCCCATGAAGCTAGTAAGGTTAATAAAAATGTGTCTACGTGAACCGTATAGCAGAGTTCGGGTAGACAAACATCTGACTGACACGTTTCCTATTAAAAATGGCTTGAAACAAGGAGATGCTCTGTCGCCATGGCTTTTCAACTTTGCTTTAGAATATGCCATTAGGAGGGTTCAGGCAAACCAGGAAGGCTTGAAATTGAATGGTACACATCAGCTTCTGGTTTATGCTGATGATGTTAATATATTGGGCCGAAGCATACATAGTATAAAGAAAAATGCAGAAGATTTAATGATTGCTAGTAAGGAGATGGGTCTAGAAGTAAATGCTGAGAAAACTAAGTACATGGTCATGTCTCGAAATCAGAATGCAGGAC
>BLKM01000869.1:0-43869 GCA_013340265.1 Coptotermes formosanus | reverse complement strand
CGCAATGTGGGCACCACGTAGAATTTTTTAATGTTAAACCTGGCGGTACGTAAAGTTACCGCTAGGCTTTAAAAGGTTAAAGTTACGCGAATTGCACAAGTCCATTATCTGCAGACTTTCCCTCGCCCTTGTTTTCCACACTTGGGAATAGGCAATATCTTTACAACATTATGGAGACAAGAAGCCTTAGCCAGCCAGCCAGCCAGCCAGCCAGTCAGTCAGTAAGTCATGTGATATTTTTATTATTTCATACTTACATAGAGTAACTGCAGGCTATAAGTCTTCGTCACACAATCTGGCACTAACATTATCTATAATTATCTTTTCATTATCGATAATTATTCACATGCACAATCACTGCACACTGTAAATCTTTTCCTGCTCCAAGTGAAACAGTTCGGAATTCATTTCGGGATTTATTAATGTGTATAAAGAGCACATCTGTCCGTGGAATGTGAAGGATCAATGTTATTCAAACAAGGATGTGAGGAAAAATCAAAGAGCGTAATTCGTCAGCTACAAAGAATTCGATTCGGTCTAAGATTAATAATTAACGAAGTGTTTTTCCCAAGGAATTGAGAAAGTTACGGAATGAAAAAGACGTGGTGCGTCTACAGATGACGCCTATGCACCTACATTTTGTTACTATGATTCACTATTGTTTACTGCAGACAAAGAGCAACCGCAGTCAGGAATTTCAGTCATAAGGTACAGACGGCTCCGATGGGCAAGCTGATGCAGAAAGTCAGATAAAAACGCAGAAACTGCACTTTTATCCAACATTTATTTACAAACTCTACATTATTTATGTAAAGAGTTATTGGTAAATTTGCTGAATACATGCCGTAATGGAATAGTTAATTGCTGATTTTTGCAAGCCACTAGTATCTAACAACAAAAATTTATGTTGCCATGTAACTTTCCCTTCGTTCATAAAATAATTCTTATACTGTAAGCTACACTGTTTCGCTTCTTGACACGCGTTCCTAGCACCGTGTCGTTGCAGGCCATCTGATGTTTTTAGCTGTCGCTTCTCTCCGGCAATTATTTACCCAGTAACTAAACATCCTATTTTGACAGAAATTCTGAGATTGTGTGATGATTTACGCGCTGTCTTAAGAAATTGTACAAAACACATGCAGCGAGAAATATATATCCAGTTTTTTCTGGTTTCATATTAATTTCGATGTGAAAAACTATAAATCGATTAACCACGTTGCAAAAATCATTTCCCACAGTGCGCCTCGCGCTGCTGAGACAATACTTAAACATTCTTTAAAAGGTTAACACGTACCGGGATATAAACACAAAAAGACGAGCAATGCACGTACAATGTAATATTCAGGCGCGTTCACGTGACAATTTTTGCTGTGGAAAAGCAATAAGTATTGCATATTATAAGTCTGTGCCTGTAGCCTTAGTTACCCAGCACGCAAGGGGCATGCGCCGTATTATATTGTGATCTGTGGCCTGCCTGGCTGTACCATATTTTTCCACATTATCTCATAAACGGCACGATTTTCGGAAAAAAGTTACTGAACATATGTGTATTTCGATTTTCTTCTAAAACTTTTGTCTGAAACATTTCTAATTCTAAGAAGAATTCAGTAAGATGTCATAACGTCACGTGGGTTTTCATGTAAAGTATCCGTTATTCTTGTCAGATTTTGATGACACTTGAATTTTCTTGGCAGGTTTTCAAAAGATTCTCAAATAAAAAATTTCATGAAAATCCGTCCAGCGGGAGGCGATTTGTTTCATAAGGACTAACAGGCAGACATGACGAAGCCAATAGCCGCTTTTCGCAAATTTGCGGAGGCGCCTACAAAGTATTGTAACAATTTTCAGACACGTACAGGAAGCGGAAGTGCATTCTAGTGGGATATAAAATTTTAATGAAAGCCTCCATCAGCAATTTGCTTGCCATTCGGACTTCATACAGATTTACTGTGAGCAAAATCTAAAACAGGTAAAAATGCGTATTAGGATGCACAGGTTTGTAATTTTATTCTTTTTATATGCAGTGAAACCCTGTTAAGAAAATTTTGAAAATTCCAAAAAAAAAAAAATCCTACTTCTTAAGCGGGAAGTTTCTTAAAAGGGTAATTTTAATGAAATGGGAGAATTTTGGTAATTTTTTATCCTGACTTCTTCGGCGGGAAATTTTCTTAACCTTTTAAAGCCTAGCGGTAACTTTACGTACCACCAGGTTTAACATTAAAAAATTCTACGTGGTACCCACATTGCGTTTATGTGTTTTGTAAGGATCTCAGAACAAACAGCGACATTTACCTTATAAAACATTAAGAGACTGGTTTTTATAACCGAAGTGGAGAGTGTTTACAGCGCGGTACGCACTGAGTCCTTATATAAAACAGATACACTTCGTCTTTAAAAAGTTAACCGGGTTTTTCTTAAGCAAGTTTCACTGTATTTAAATATTACCACATCGAAAAATATTTCAAATAAAACGTTTTCATGTTAGTAAATCCTTTGTGTTACGCCATATATATGAAATACTGTCAACTAAAAGATGTTATAAGAATTTTTTAAATTCTACTTAGTTCATATTCATTTAAAATTGGCCATATTTTGGGAAGATGGTCAATTTGTCCGTATCCATTACATGAAGGCATATAGGGAGAACAGAACTACACATGCATTTGTTTTTAAACTCTGTAATATGTGGGCATATGTTATCAAATTTATGCTCCTCTCCCCTCTTGGGTCCAAATATCTTCCTCATGACCCTACCCTCGAATCCCCTCAGCCTGTGTGAGAGACCAAGTTTCACACCCACACAAAGCTACACCTTCTCCATGCACTAACGTAATGCCATCTACGAAAGAAATATGGAACACATACAAAAATTTAGACAGGAAAGTGTTCCTGGAGTTTCAGTAGTCCTCCTACATACTTGGGCGCTCTCTGATCGAACCCGTTTCCTCTTTACATGCACCTCTAGACTGTACCGAACAGCCGCTTGCGAACGTGAATTATTGTGCACAGACGCATGTAGGGACAACTGCTGCAGGCCCGCCTATTGTCGCGGAGTTCGGGTTAATATTCTGCCTCATTAATAGCAATTCCAAGTTTCTGTAGGGCACGAAAAGCACAATAACCAATACTACACACCAAGACGATAATTGGCTACTTCAGGGAATGTGCTACTGCTGGAATGTATTTCCATAATGCCCTACGTTTCTCTCTGAACTGTTTATGATTAAATGGATTTTAACTGCAGTAAAGTACCGTATATAGAATGCTGTATTAGAAAATTCAGGATATCGTGGTTGTTACCAAAGTATGGAAGGTGAATGTAATGAGGAAGAAACATATAAAGAAAAATGCGTTACATTTTATTTTAACCCTTTAAAGACGAAGCGTATCTGTTTTATATAAGGACTCAGCGCCTACCGCGCTGTAAACACTCTCCACTTCGGTTATAAAAACCAGTCTCTTAATTTTTTATAAGGCAAAAGTTGCTGTTTGTTCTGATATCCGTACAAAACACATAAACGCAATGTGGGCACCACGTAGAATTTTTTAATGTTAAACCTGGTAGTATGTAAAGTTACCGCTAGGCTTTAAAAGGTTAAGAGGATGTGAAACACATATTACTGGATAGTTTTGAAACTGGACATTGAAGAAGGCAATTTTTGCGTGAAAGATGGTTAAATATGGCTGAGAAAATAGCCTAGAGGACAATATCAAATTTCATTAACACAGCTCGGATAAGAAATATAGGCAGTTATTTACACAAGGAAAAGTACGTACGGTTAACCAGATAGAGATCCGTAAGTGTCTGCAGTATTACATACTGAATGACTGCCACGTTGGCAACCGGCTCTAATCCGTATACCACCAAGCATCGTAAGAAATGAACTGAAATAAATAATAATAATAATAATTATTATTATTATTATTGTTATATTTAAGAATAAAGTCTTATTTAAAAATTTCCGCAAATATTCTCATTTAGGAGAAACTATCTCATTTATAAAAGTGTATTTAGCCTTAAATGTGTCCGTTATTTAACACGTTTAGTAAGGTAAAGGTACAGGGCCACCCTATAACAGGCCCTGAGGGCCCAAGAGGGGGAGTAGAGGTATAGCTCTACCCGTTCTTGAGCCCCGGCACGAGGAGGGGATTGGGTGGCTATCCCCACGCCCCGGCCGCTTTACCCCCGGGAAAGAGACTCGGTATCGATTGTGCAGCAGGCCGGGTGGGCCCCAGGGCCGGTCTGGACAGCTGCGGAAAATCTCGCCTCCACTGGGATTCGATCCCCGGACAGTCCAGCCCGTAGCGAGTCGCTATATCGACTGAGCTATCGCGGCCCACTTAACACGTTTAATGAAGACGAAAATTTCTACATGTTCCGGCATTTGAAAGCCGATGTTTATGGATCTTCGGAAAAAATATTCAGAGTTACCGTGGAGACATAAAGCTTCTACAAATAAAAAGCGTCACTTGTATTCCTACTGTCAATGCTCGAGTCTGTAAAGTTTAAATAGGAGGTTATTAAAGCTTACAGATTTTATAATCGTGTTGTTTACCAACAGTATTTGTAAAAATCCTCGAAATATACAAGTCAGTTCAGATTACAGCGGTATTTTATACCGCGCAATATTTTTGTTTAAAATAATTAAACATACACCAATAAAATTACACACACTAACCTTTTAAAGCCTAGCGGTAACTTTACGTACTTTACTTTTGCCTTATAAAATATTAAGAGATTGGTTTTTATAACCGAAGTGGAGAGTGTTTACAGCGCGGTACGCACTGAGTTCTTATATAAAACAGATACGCTTCGTCTTTAAATGGTTAAACACATTTAGAATGGATACGATCAGGAGAAGATCTGAATTAAAAGAGAGAAGACTTAACATGAGCAAAGAACATACAGACGTTCAAAATTTTTAACTTGTTATTCTCAAGGCAATTAAATAACGAGTATAGAAATAAACGACAAAAGTTTAAGGTTAGGTTGAAGTAAGAAATGCTCGGAAAATTTCTGTAAAAAACTAAATTGGAAAAAATAATTTTGATAATTAGACACATACGTGACACATTAAATATAAATTCTACGCGTGCTGTGGTAGTGGGGTTTGAATTAAACTGAATCAGATATTTAATGGCTACTAACACTAGACGACTTATTTATTTATCTATTTATAACACACCACAGGTTCAAAATAATTTTAATGCAAGACCATCCCCCTTGGCATAAATATTACAACACGTGTATATTTATTCTTATTAATCCTACAGTCAGCTCAAAAACTTTGTTTTTTAAAAATACGTTTTGGGCTACAAGTTTCGGCTTATAAGCGCTATTATCAGACCATAACAGAAAATATAAGCCGGAAAACCCCGTGTGTTTTGTACGTAAATGCCTCCCTTCTTATTTACAACTGTAAACAGGGGGAGATCCCCCAGCTTACAAAACACATACAGTTTTCCAGCTTATATTTTCTCTTACGGCCTGATAATGGAGCTTATAAGCCGAAACTTGTAGCCAGAACGTATTTTTAAGAAACAAAGCGCTGGATCTGACTGTAGAATTAATAAAAACAAATAAACGCTCAAAATACTTCCACACTTTTGCAGCTCACAAAACTGAGCCACTAAAATGACTGTCTAAGGGATGAAACACCGGCCTTACACTCAGAAATTTTTATTTTACCTTCACGGTTTTCGGGCCGACACTTGACTGCACTCAGTTTCTAATCCAGTGGACACAGAAGACAAAACGGCCGAAGCATGAAGCTTATTATTCTGGTACATTTAGTCCCGAAGTTAACAATTGATGGATGTTTATCTCCTGCCTTCCTACGCCTTGAATTTTCGGTGCTTAGGCACAGTGACGATAAATCTAATATCGTGATTCAATCAATCTTGAATTAATCAATGAAAGTTTCAATCCAAAATTGTGGAAAGGTTAAAAAAAGTGAAGTTGTCGCTGTGCACGCCATAAAGGCATATATAGGGGAGTAAAGGCATAGCTCCACTCATTCTTTACCTCGGCATTAGGTAAAATGAGTAAGTAAAACGTTAGAAAGGGCTAACTAAGCCAAGGACTAAATAAATAAGAACGTTTTTCTGGAAATATAAATATAATGCAATAACACACAAAGTGACTGTTAACAACGTTCTTGTTTCCCAGATATACAAAGACAATGTAGCACGTATGGGGGAAAAGAGAGGTGTATACAGGATTTTGGTAGGGAGACCTGAGGGAAGGTGACCACTTGATAGACCCAGACTAGATGGGATGATAATATTAAAATGGACCTTAAATAAGTGGGATGAAGCATTGACTGGATTGAGCTGGCTCAGGATAGAGACAGGTGGCGGGCTGTTGTGAATGCGGTAATGAACCTCTGGGTTCCATAAAATACGGGGAATTTGTTGACTAGCTGAGAAACTGTTAGCTTCTCAAGAAGGCCTCTGCTCCGTGGAGTTAGTTAGTTAGTTGGTTGGTTGGTTAGTTAGTTAGTTAGTTATTTAGACACACAAAGACAAATGGGGGATTTGGTGTGGGCGTGGCGTTTAATTTTCCCGGGAAAGAAACGTTTACGCCTACTTTCGACTTTGACAGAGAGTGACTTTTACAGCATTGACAGCTTACTGCATGATGTACGACAACATGAAGTTTGTATATATCCCTCCAGGGACGGTAACATAAAACACGTCTGATTTGTGTCCCGTACTTGCCCGTGTTACCATGGTTACAGCCATATCATGGGCTTTACCCCCTGAACTAATGTCTGTTCACATTAATTACATGTGCAGTTCAGTGGAATGCCTGCCTGCCTGCCTGCCTGCCTGGATCCAGCATAACATCAAAACACACGTGTCATATGGGCTCTCTCTTTGAAAGTCAGGTTTGCATTCTCTTTAACACATTTGGATGCAATGTATATAATTACATGTCGTCTCTACGAATATAATGAAAACGGTATTGATATATTCACCCCTATTAAAATAATAAGTGTATTTTAATAACACATGTATGTTAGAAGCAACTGAAGAAAAAAGAGTTACGATGCTTTGGCTACATAAAGAAAATGCCAGGAAATGTATTGACATGGAGAACCATAAAGAAAGGCACAAATAAAGATGGATGGATCGAGGAAGACGTTGTATGGCTAACCACAGACTGAAAAAGCAGGATACTGGAAACGGGGACCTGCGAATAATCATAGCTTCGGGCGAAGGAAAACAATTGTAGAGTGGGAAAACTCTTGGGTGTAGATGATGATGATGATGATGATGATGATGATGATGATGGAGATTTTATAATCACGCATTTTTGCTTTATAGTTTCTTTATTTTTGTAAAATTCACCCTACAGCAGTCCATGAAGACACACAGGAGGAGTAGAAGTATAGCTCTACTCTTTCTTGAACCTCGATGCTAGATAGTAGTGATCGAAGCCACGTTCCGGCCGTTTTACCCCCGGAAAAGAGATCCCTTACCTACTGTACAGGAGGCTGGGTGGACGCAGAGCCTGTTTGGACGGGTACGGAAAATCTCGCCTCCACCGGGATTCGATCCTCGGATCGTTCAGCCAATAGGTAATCGCTATACCGACTACGCTATCCCTTCCCTCGTCTTATTCTTTTAACTCTGTTATTTAACGACGCTGTCAGTTTATGAGGTTATATACCAGTGATAGAAGAATGAGTGTGGAGCAATGGTGGAATGATACTGACAGGGGAAACTGAAACACTGGGAGAAAAATATTATATAATTCGGTGGTAGATGAATGAATGAGGGTAGATCATTGGTGGGATGATACTGATAGTGAAAAACCACAGTTATCGAAGAGAAACTTGTCCCTGTGCCACTTTGTCCACCACAAATACCACACCTGCTGGCCTGGTACAAACTCTGGTTTCCGCGGTGAGATACCGGCGACTAACAATTCGATCCCCGGCTCGACCCCCCAGATTATCAAAACATGTGCTCCATGAAATATGTATTTCCCTGCAGCTGCCTGGTTTTGTCTCTCAAAACACGCGATCAGTCAAAAAATCGTAAATAATTTTACATTCGTTTTCATTATCGGAAGGAACACCACCTTAAACACCATACATTCATTCCGTTTTTACCACATATTTCCACTCTTTGTAGCGGCCGTTATTAGGTAGAATCATAATAACATAAATAAAAAAGTGCACTAAGGTGGAGGTGTCCCGTTCACAGTTGAAATATTAGAAATACACAAATTTATTATTTTTCCATGTAAAGGAATATTATTAAGACATACACTATGGTAGTTAACCCTTTAAAGACGAAGCGTATCTGTTTGATATAAGGACTCAGTGCGTACCGCGCTGTAAACACTCTCCACTTCGATTATAAAAACCAGTCTCTTAATATTTTATAAGGCAAAAGTTGCTGTTTGTTCTGAGATCCGTACAAAACACATAAAGGCGATGTGGGCACCACGTAGAATTTTTTAATGTTAAACCTTACGGCGTGTAAAGTTACCGCTAGGCTTTAAAAGGTTAAAATAAGTTAAAATACAAGTATTCAGTTTTAGATGGATGAGATTTCTTTGTTAATCATGGAGTATGGAGCAGACATGATCCACGTAACTGGCAACGTTAGACTCAATCTTAGTGGTCATTACGTTGAGTTTTCCTGGTAAGACGTGGATTTTATTAGTGAGATACTTTCAACGTTTGTAGATAGCTTTCTTGCTTATGGAACACCCTGTGTTTCAGTGGCGGCTGCTTAACTCTATGACTCGTTTTATTTGTATATGAATCTATACTTCCGTCTATTCAGAAGTAGTGATATGTCAAAATGGCAGTTTATTGCATATATAGAGTAAAGATCACGTGGGTGTCACTGGGGTTGCCGTATGTTCGATATTCTGTGCACTGCTCAGGCAGAATCTTTATAAAATACGAAAGGCAATATAGGACTAGATATCGTAGATAAGACTCACAGAAACATCGAATGCTGCGGATAGAAGTTGGAATAGAAAAATCGAATAGAAGATGATGAAAGAAAACGGCTTATGTGTCGGGCCGGGAGGGTTGAAGGAGGTGCTTGTATTATACGTGAGAAATAGCTTATTCTCCGCCAGTTAGCGTCCTTACAACAGTGCCTGTAATTTCGCGCATTTTCAATCCGTTAACTACCTGCACAGATTCCAGTTTCTTTATTCCAATGTCTGTCGCACACGTCATGATTTGACAGAATTACCTGATTCATGTCAAGTGATCAAGACGTCTTTTGCTTCATAATTCAAAATTCAAATTCCTCCTCGTCTTTGAGCCACACAATTCAGTTGTCTGTTCATTTCCGTTGCATGATTTAAGTTTCTCTTCGCATTCCACTGACGCAATTCAAGGGTCTGTTCACACAGTATTTTAGCAATACAAAGCTTTATTCGTGCTAAAGAAATTTTATTGCCTATTCGTACCTAAGTCTTGCACAGTGACGACGCTCATGATCTGCACGGCTCACAGAATATTATTCAGGTGATGAAATCAAGAGGAGTGAGATGGGTGGGGAATGTGGTATGTATGGGGGAGAGGAGAGGTGCACACAGGGTTTTGGTGTGGAAATCTCAGGGAAAGAGACCACTTGAGAGACCTAAGCGTTGATGGGAATATGATATTAAAATATATATTCAAGAAAGAGGATGGACGCGTGGACTGGATTGATCTGGCTCGGGATATGGACAGGTGGCCAGCTCTAATGACTGTGGCAATGAAACTTCGGGTTTCATAAAGTGAGGGGATTTCTCGACTAGTTGAGGAACTATCAGCTTCTCCAGATGGTCTCTGTACCATGGACTTTGTTCATATCTAAACTACGGGACAATGTGCAATTTGTCTTGCAGGTACGTGATTCGAGTATCTTGGCTTCCAATCGTGGGCCAAATATCTTGCATTGCACTCACGTGATCCATGTGTATTGTGTTTCACTCACGTGATCCATGTGTATCGTGTTTCGCTCACGTGATCCATGTGTATCGTGTTTCACTCCCGTGATCCATGTGTATCGTGTTTTACTCACGTGATCCATGTGTATTGTGCTTCACTCACGTGATCCATGTGTATCGTGTTTCACTCACGTGATCCATGTGCATTGTGTTTCACTCACGTGATCCACGTGTATTGTGTTTCACTCACGTGATCCATGTGTATCGTGTTTCACTCACGTAATCCATGCGTATCGTGTTTCACTCACGTGATCCACGTGTATCGTGCTTCACTCACGTGATCCATGTGTATTTTGTTTCACTCACGTCATCAATGTGTATTGTGTTTCACTCACGTGATCCATGTGCATTGTATTTCACTCACGTGATCCATGCGTATTTTGTTTCACTCACGTGATCCAAGTGCCTTGTGTTGCAGTCACGCGACACAGCGTCTTGTGTTTCCTACTAAAACACGTTATTGAAAGAAGATATTAGGAAGTAGTGACGGCTAGACGAGAAAGAAGGCATACGCAGCTACTGGATGACTTTAAGGAAAAGAGAGGATACTGTAAATTGAAAGAGGAAGCACTAGATCGCACGGTGTGGAGAACTCGCTTTAGAAAAGGCTATGGACCTGTCGTAAGACAGACTACTTAATGAACAAATTGAGATTAATACGCTTCGGTTTTTGCTTATTAACCCTTTAAAGACGAAGCGTGTCTATTTTATAGAAGGACTCAGTGCGTACCGCGCTGTAAACACTCTCCACTTCGGTTATAAAAACCAATCTCTTAATGTTTTATACGGCAAAAGTTGCTGTTTGTTCTGAGATCCGTACAAAAGACATAAACGCAATGTGGGCACCACGTAGAATTTTTTAATGTTAAACCTGGTCGTATGTAAAGTTACCGCTAGGCTTTAAAAGGTTAAATAAATCTACCCCGGCTACAACGACATTGGTTTAAGCGACGCCTCATACATAACGTCACGTAGTCTGTGGTACCAACTAATTCCTCACTATTGACCATACCATTACACTCCTCGATTTTAGCGACGCTCGTTTATAAGGACGAAAAATATTTAGCCCCTTTCATAACCTTATAACCGAGTTGGTCTGCATTTTAATTTTGTACGTGCGAATTATTCCCACGAATACAACTACTGTTCGATATTAACCTGATATTTTAGCCTGAACAACGACCGTATTTGCAGCAGTGGTTAGCCTTATAAATATCAATCGATATGTTTGCTACCCTCAAGGAGAGAGCGACAGAGCCCCGAGGTCAAATTGTGTTCTGTGTGCAGACACTTGACCTTATCGGACGATCCTGGCCGACGTGGAGAAGCGAAAGAGACGGATGCTACAACATACGCAATTCAATGACCGCAGCTACTGACCCATAGGTATACAAGTATACAAACATTAGAAATACACGACAGCATTATATAAGGACGTTTGCTGCTGAATAATGTTACGTAAATAGTGTCCTCTTTCTTTCTATAAAATTCCCTGAAATTTTACATTGTGAACAGCTGAAAAGCCAGAGAATTTTGACTTGAATTGTCAATACACTCGCTTAACAGGGCAGATAAGGCCGTGCCACGGCTCAGGCGGTTAGTCTGCCGGCCTCCAATCGCGGAGGCCCGGGTTCGATCCCGGGGTCAGTCCATGTGGGATTTGTGGTGGACAAAGTGGCACTGGGACAGGTTTTTCCCCGATTATTTCGGTATTCCCCCGTCCGTTTCATTCCACTGATGCTCCACTACTAGGAAAAGACAAAAAATAACAATCATTTTCACTTTCATCAGGGTTGCGCAAGAAGCCTCAAGGCTGCGGTGCGTCCGTAGCGTCTGCTGCGGGGCCCTTCATTAATAAAACAAAAAACAAGGCACATATCTTTGACCAAAAAACCAGTAAAAGAAACTTAATAAAGAATTACTGTTTTTTCTAAATGAATTACTTGCTTTCTAGCACGGAAGATATTAATAACACCACAATCAGCTATTAGGTCTACTCTGTACATTTATGAATATTGTCGCAAAAGAATTACTTGGTACCGTATGCTTTCGATTTCATTTCCGGCGGAAATACAGTAGTTTCCTGTTCACGCTATCCGGTAATTTTATACAGAGCTGTTGTGTTCATTTTAGAGGCGTTACGACACATTTACGCGCCCAATGTCATGAAGCACTGGCACGCAGCTCGCACAGTGTCTGGTCGGCAACTAAATATAAGTTGCTGGGGGTCTAAATCCTCTCCAGGGGTGTCTAACAGTGCTGGAGTATAGTCACACAGGAAGAAGCAAAGGGCACATGAATCTTCAGTAATAGCTGGGTCGGATTTAAGATAACATTAACCTTTTAAAGCCTAGCGGTAACTTTACATACCACCAGGCTTAACATTAAAAAATTCTACGTGGTGCC
Organism: Coptotermes formosanus; assembly: GCA_013340265.1. Classification (NCBI taxonomy): domain Eukaryota; kingdom Metazoa; phylum Arthropoda; class Insecta; order Blattodea; family Rhinotermitidae; genus Coptotermes; species Coptotermes formosanus. The sequence goes on along the minus strand of BLKM01000869.1, from coordinate 31,493 downwards.
CACATTGCGTTTATGTGTTTTGTACGGATCTCAGAACAAACAGCAACTTTTGCCTTATAAAACATTAAGAGATTGGTTTTTATAACCGAAGTGGAGAGTGTTTACAGCGCGGTAGGCACTGAGTCCTTACATAAAACAGATACGCTTTGTTTTTAAACGGTTAATAAACTTCGAGTACCCTACGTAAAAGGCACTGCGCTACAAACCGGCATGTCGTGGGTTCGATTCCCGATGGAGTCATTGGAATTTTTCATTGACATAATCCTTCCGACCGCACTATGGCCCCGGGGTCGACTCAGCCTGTAACATAAATTTGTACCAGGAATATTTCCTGAGGGGTAAAGGCGGCCGGTGCCTAAGGCTGACAACTTTACCACTTTCAAGTGCCGATTGTCTAGAAATCTTGGAGCCTTAACCTCCTGGAACCCTCAGGGCCTGTCCAGGGCTGTACAAGGATTGCTTTACCATTTTACATTACGTAAAGAGCAGTTGATTAAAATTTTGTAACTTCCAAATTTATATACGAATACGGCTCCTTGAAATCGGATATTCATGATGCTTCATAAGCAATTGTAACTGAATGTTCTTTCAACAAAACTCATTTTAACACTAATTCAAATATACGACATTACCACACCATATATGACATAACACCGAAATCTCAGTTCTAGAGATCAAATAACGCATACAATTTGCGCTAATTTTCTCCTTATATACGATTGTATACAGCCTCAATATGGCTTGGTTTGATTTCAAATATGTAGATACAACTGTGTTCAGCGATCAAGGGCTGTTTTTGACAGCAATTTATTAGTAATTTCACAAAAACGTTGCAAGCGGGTGAAACACATTAAATTAACAATAATACCTCTGTTTCCATAGCTTGTAGTCATCGACAAATATGAATTCGATATTAAATTTACGGTTATATTTAGACAGTACGAAATAAAATTAAATTCAACACGAAGTGTTGCGTGGGTCCGAAATAATAAATCCCCTACATAATAATTCAGTAGCTTGGGAGTTGAAGCGTGCAGAATTATGAACTGCCCATTAGTTGCTATTCTGGCTCCATTTATTCACTTCTTGCTAGTAACCCACAACAACTGGATCCCACATTCTGCCACGGAACAAAAGGATCAAGTTATGAACCCATACAGAACGAGACAGCATGAACTAAAAACAGTGTACTGTTATCCAAACTGTGTCCTTATGTTGAAAGAATTCCCTCATTACGTCCGTGTCGTATCATTTTATCCCTTTAGAGACGAAGCTTATATGTTTTATATAAGGACTCAGTGCGTACCGCGCTGTAAACACTCTCCACTTCGGTTATAAAAACCAATCTCTTAATGTTTTATAAGGCAAAAGTTGCTGTTTGTTCTGAGATCCGTACAAAACACATAAACGCAGTGTGGGCACCACGTAGAGTTTTTTAATGTTAAACCTGGTCGTATGTAAAGTTACCGCTAGGCTTTAAAAGGTTAATTTCTAATAAGATATATTCTAAGATAAAATACTTTGATTTTATATACACAAGGTTCTATATACAAAGTTTCTTCGTAGGCGCCTTTCCAAATTGCGAAAAGCGACTATCAGATTCGTCTTGGCTGTCTGTCTGTCTGTCTGTCTGTGCACAAGGAACAACTCGGTTCCTGGTGGACGATTTTCCATGAAATTTGGAGTTTGAATATTTTTCGGAAATATGTCGAGAAAATTCATATTTCATTAAAATCTGGCAAGAACAGCTACTTTACATGAAGATCTATGTATATTTACGATAACATGTCGCTGATTTCTCCTTAGAATGAGAAATGTTTCAGAGAAAGTTGTAGATAAAATCAAAACACACATTTTATTTATGTAAAGTTCTTGTATCTTATAAAATAGTTTGTTTATGATTTAAATATTACTTCTTCCTAATATCTATAGAATATAACAGTCAAAAATAAACCAAATCTGTTGAAATATCAAAGTCTCGCATTTTTCAGAAAAAAGAAGTCTACACAGAAATGAAATCATCGTGACTGTGTGTCTGATGAAACGAAAGAGAAAGTTCATTCGTTGTTTACACTATGAGATATTCGTCAGCAAAAAGTAAACCTCATATATAAAATTGTAAACAACCCTGTAGGAAGATTCGTGTATTTCAAACCAGTGCACAATTATTCAGTCTTGTTTTTATTTAAAAAAGAAAAATATATGATCCCGAAGTAAATGACATACACGTGTCTCCCTGGTACATTCTGCAGCTCCTTGCATCGAAAAAAATCTTTAGGTTCTTTATCGTAATTTTTAATGACATCTACACTGTTACTTGTTGTAGTGAACAGATTACATTCAGGCCTTTCTTTCTTCTTCTACTAAAATTATTTTTATTCTAATTTGTAAATATTCTCTTTTATACAAAAATTAAATATACATAATACTGAAACATAGCATAACACAAAGTCATCTCTTAGAACATCACAGTTTTTCCTCTAAAAATACCTCCATATTTTCCGTATCTCTACAACTAAAATGATAACCTACAGTCCGACTCTGCGCAGCGTAGCATCTGTGGTATCATTTTCCCTCACGCAGGTTTGTGGTTGTAACAAACGAATGTCTATGTCATAGAGTTAAGGAACGAATGTCTATGTCATAGAGTTAAGGAACGAATGTCTACGTCATAGAGTTAAGGAACGAATGTCTATGTCATAGAGTTAAGGAAGGAGCCTGAAATCGCAAATCTCTCCGAAGCACTTACGCACCAAACTATATCTTAGTTTTAGTAAAAAAAAATCAGAATATTTCTTTTGAAAATCATACACAATTACAATTTTAACATTTCTCCTGCAACAAAGCGTATATGAAGCGGGCTGAACTTTATTGCAGTTGGCACCCCTTCAGGTCTTCCCCACCCACACGTCACGCTCACGCGTGGACCTGTGGGAGCGATGATCTGGTATGGTCGGTGTAAACTGTGTAGTCTGCCGCGATACATATTTCGCACCACGCCCGTCTAAATCCTGCCTCTCTACAGCGTGTGTTTCACAGGTTTTTCGGACTCTACAGTGACTCATAAAAAGCCGGGAGACTGTACTGAATATTAGAACTGGACGGCCTGAGGTTCGAATCCCGACACGGAAAGGAATCTTCCTCTTTCCCAAACCTTCCAGACCGTCGCCGGGGCCCACCCAGCCTTCTATTCAGTGGGTGCTGGGGTTATTTCTTGGGGGTAAAGCATTCGCGCAGTAATTTCCATTACTCACCGTCTAGCTCCGAGGTTAATAGTAAAGCTATATGCCTTTATGGCATGGGCAGGGACTAACTGACTGACTGACTGACTGACTGACTGACTGACTGACTAACTAACTAACTAACTAACTAACTAACTAACTAACTAACTAACTAACTGACTGACTGACTGAGTAACCGACTGACTGACTAACTAACTAACTAACTAAATAACTAACTAACTAACTAACCAAATAACTGACTAACTAACCAACTGAGTGACTGGCTAACTGACTTACTGACTGACTGAATAACTGACTAACTGACTGACTGAACTGACTAACTAACCAAATAACTGACTAAATAACCAACTGACTGACTGACTGGCTGACTAACTGGCTGACTGGCTAACTGACTAACTGACACTGACTGACTGACTAACTGACTGACTGGCTAACTCCATGGAGCAGAGGCCTTCTTGAGAAGCTAACAGTGTGTCAGTTAGTCAAGAAATTCCCTGTATTTTATGAAACCCGGAGGTTCATTACCGCATTCACAAGAGCCCGCCACCTGTCCCTATCCCGAGCTGGGACACATTTACCTTTTACTGTTAAGTACAATACTTAAATATATGTAATTACTAGTGAAACGTCTACAGTCTGCTGATCCGCACATCGGTGTACTTGATTCTGTTACGCTCAGTACATTACAGGTAGCCGCACAACTGCCTGCAGTACACCGTACAAGTGTTGGGCACCTTACCGCACATCGTCTTGCCTTACCTTCGCGACGAAGTACACTAGTCAGATGTCATCAGCCCGGTGAAATCAAGCAAGATTTACATATTGGTGTATGTAGCACGCACGAATATATGTAGGCTGAAAAACTTACTGGAAGGAGATAATAAAAGAGCACACGGAAGGCAAACGGTGCAGCTGTCCATGTACTCGTACACTCCATGAAGGCGTGTAGGACGAGCAGAGGTATAACTCCACTCATTCTTGAACTGAGTATGAAATGCAGGTGAGTGGCCAGACTCACGCTCTGGCCGCATTTACTCCGAGGAAAGGGTCTCCTTGTATCCACTGAATAGGAGACTGGGGGAAGGGGCTTAGAGCCGAACTGGACAATATTAAGAAGAAAGAGGACAGGCAAATGTACGTATAACATTGACAGACGTTCGCGTAACCACTGTTGTCATGGAAAAGCTGTAAGTATTAAATATTCTGAACGTGTGTGTGTGTGTGTGTGTGTGTGTGTGTGTGTGTGTGTGTGTGTGTGTGTGTGTGTGTGTGTGTCTGCAGCATTGGTTATCCAGCGTGCAATGCGCATGCGCCGAATTATATTGCCATCTGTGGCCTGTCTGGCTCTACCGTATTTTTCCACATTATTTCATAAACTGTGCTATTTTCGGACAAAAGTTATTGAACATAAAATATGTGCTTTGATTTTCTCTACACCTTTTGTCTGAAACATTTCGCACTCTAAGAAGAATTCAGCCAGATATTATCATAAATGTACACAGGTCTTCATGTAAAGTACCCGTTATTCTTGTCAGATTTTAATGAAACTTGGATTTTCTCGACAGATTTTCGAAAAATACTCAAATTACAAATGTCTTTGAAATTAGTCCAGTGGGAACAGACTTGTTGTATGCGGACGGACGGACAAACAGACCTTCCGAAGCCAATAGTTGCTTTTCGCAATTTTGCAAAGGCACCTAAAAATATGTTTCACTTCAAGGTATCGAAACACGATTCCTTAGTTTTCCAGCCCGTAGCCTAGTCACTATGGTGATTTGGCTACCCCGGCTCATATTTCTTCCCTACCCGAGTATTAAACTTTCAAAAGGAAACTTTGTGCCGCGAGTGTTGTTGTTGTGTTAATCTTCCTACAACTACGTCATAGAAACAAAGGCAGAACCGAAATGCATTACCGACTTTCCTATCCACGGCAGCCAATATCCGACAGCTGAGTCTTCCCATATAACACATGGCTTCGCAGGGTTCACTGAATCACTGCTATGAATAAAATGGCCGCGTGTAGCTGGGATTCTGCTTCTAAACACGAGGATGTGAAAGTATTTCACAGTTGATTGCTTGTTAGTTTTAATTCCTTTTTCTTGTCTGGAGGAAATTTATGTGTCCTATCCTCGGTCGGAATAAAACCCATGTGAAGTTACGCCCAAAATAGTTCAATAAATACTCATATAGCAAACGAACTGAATAAGAATAGCTATGTTTGACAGACGTCAATTTTTAAGAGATATACACACGTGCAATTTGGCTTTTCAATTCTGGAATTGTTTGCAAGTGACTTGAGAAAGCTGTGTTAGTCTTACATTATGTGCAACAAAAACTAATGGCAGTATTTCTTTGTGGTTACATCGAATATTTGATTTACTGGCTTAAGTGTTTATCGGCTATGAAATGTATTTTTAGCCGGCGTATGTTACTGATTTGTGTCTGAAATTAAAACTCAAGAAGAGTAGATATTTTTACTCCAATTTGAAACAAAAATATTTTCCAAACTATTTTCCTCGTTGTGTTGTACTACACATACATATATCACTGAGCTTCAAGCTTATATGCTGCAGAGAGAAATCTAAAACTGAAGATGCAAACCTACTCTTCCAAAATTTTACGGTAGGTATCCCAAAGTACATGGTCAAAATTACACTACAGATATCTCAATGCACATGGTAAAAATTACACTACAGATATCTCAACGTATGTGGTCAAAATTACACTACAGATATCTCCATGCACATGGTCAAAATTAAACTACAGATATCTCGATGTACATGGTCAAAATTACACTACAGATATCTCAATGCACATGGTCAAAATTAAACTACAGATATCTCGATGCACATGGTCAAAATTACACTACATATATCTCGATGTACATGGTCAAAATTACACTACAGATACCTCAATGCACAGGATCGGAATTACACAACATATATCTCAATGTATTTGACCAAATTACACCACATATATCTCAGTACTCGTGGTGAATATTATTTGCCCGCTTCTAGACCTACAACTGGTTCACATAAAATATTTACAGCCTATTTATACAAAAATATATTAAACAAGCCAGTTTCCCTAGGTAATAAAAATTAATTAATACAAACGTAATATAGCTCGTTTATTTAACTGATGTATCACCATCTTTGAGTAGAGGTTCCGAGAAATTCGATGCATACAAAATTAGAACCTCTAGTGCTAAATATGGAATGTGCCTCTGTAGCCATTTTCGAACAGCCATTCCCACTTCCTGATTACTGCAGAATGTAAAAAAGGAGCTAGACTTACACCTTTATCCACAAGTACGTTAACTGAAATATGCTGTTCACTGAGTACAACACACGGTTTAATTAACAGAGAAGGTAGTAAGTATGTAGATTCACACTAACGGGAAATAGGAGTGAAGGAACCGTCGTTTTTCAACTCCCGATGGAATCCATCACATCTAATGCCTCCTTTGTTGTGGCATGCTTAGTCTCTTGTCATCAACAAATGTTATCCTTCTGTCATTTGTTCCACTCAGAGAAAGATCTTCGCTAACGAGATACTACATAAAGGATTCGAGCGGAATGTACTGCAGCGTGATCAGAAAATTGCTGATGTCCTGTTTCCTGACCCCACGTGCCTGGGGGAGCAGCGACTGATCTGACGTCACATCCTGGCAACATTTCTTGGCGCAGGAGTGATGTTTTAAGATAGTCTGTGGGGTTCCACAGGCGGAAATACACAGTGGTTGTACGAAGTCGTATTTCCGAGTCCACAGGTATAGCGGAAAAATACCTTGAATTAAGTAGTTATTTAAAGATGATATTTAAATTACAGGTTTCTGTCGAAAGAAATGGGACGATATTCATGAATAATGGAAAATAAAGTACGCAAGGAGTCAAATACGTCATATTTGAATACGCTGATCAAGCGTATCACTGGAGTGCTTCGGGAAAACCATGAATGCCGTAGACAGTGTAGTCTATAGCCCATAAGAACTCTCAATCTAATAACACCCATCCCCCCCGCATAAAAATGTATGATTTTATGGCTACAAGAAACCACTCCCCTTGAGGAATTCATAAATCCATGATCCAACTTTCGTTAAAAGATGAAAGTGGCAAAATCAGTCACTTTTTGGGAACCTAATGGTTCATCTCCATTTTCACAAAAGCGACCCACTTAACAATACACACAAATAACTAAATCCAACCCAAGCCCCCATATATGGTGAATGTTGGACAGATTTTAACGTGACTCTTCCTTCAACGTCTAGATCCTCCAGACTGGAATATTCTTTACAAGGTCTGAGTGTCTCCTTCGCTCATTATTTGGCGTCTTATTAATTGAGACATTAAGTATTCTAAGATTTAGTATGTCAAAGAAAATTGTTTCGAATATTTCTCTGTTATACAAACAGAAAACATTTATAAGCATTAAAAGAGCTCGAGGCGGTTGATACAAGGCAAAAGGATACAAAACACTGTCTTCAAGTAAAGCACAAGTAACGGCAAAGAGAATTTCACTTAAACAGTGAATAAGTAATGAATCTATCACCGATAATTTACGTAAATATGTAAGACACTGTAGGGATTGCTTTAATGTTGGCACGCATCGTGAGCGTATTAAAACGTTTTACTGATATGGACTTAGTGCCAGTTACTTATTGCAAAGGTCACTATGATCAGTCGCCATATAAAATTCGTCTGATTTTACATTTCTCAATATTTTGCTTCCAGAACTACCATTAAACCTACAATACAGAGCTCGATGCACTGTACAGGCTTATATTTCTTCACGCGCTGACTGCATTGGTGCACTGTGAATGTATTTAAAGGTAAAATGAATTTAAAACAGCTATATTCTGGGTTGTATTTGGAATTGAAATATCAGCGGCACTGCAGGCTTGCTCAAAGTAATCAAAATCTGATCATTATTCGTAAACATCGCACTTATGTATGTATGTATGTATGTATGTATGTATGTATGTATGTATGTATGTATTATGTATGTATGTGTGTGTGTGTGTGTGTGTGTGTATGTATGTATGTGTATGTATGTATGTATGTATGTATGTATGTATGTATGTATGTATGTACGTATGTATGTATGTATGCACGTATTATCCTATTTGTTCCAAGACCAGTTAACACCTACGGACTTTGCCTGTATCCGTATCACACATTTGTGTGTCTGTCTTTTTCTTACGTTTATAATGCGCGGCGCTTTCCTTGTTGAAACACTTCAACAGGCCCTTAGGTGAGCGCACTTTTCAGTAATGAAATCATAAGGGTACAAACGCGGCCACGACCTATTTTAAAGTAATGCACCCTAACGCTGTCATGCATGGGTGACTTTTTAGTTAGCTATTCAACTACGGACTGGACGATCCACGTTTCGAATCCTGGGCAAAGAGGCAAGTGTTCTTTATCTTTTCTAAAGCTTACAGGCCATCTGTGGCGCCGAAAGAGCCTCTTATTCATTAGGTAGCAGAATTGTTTCCCGGAGGTAAAGAGGAGAAGCCGTGATGTTAACAACTTATATCCACCTAGCGCAGAGGTTACGAATAAATGGAGCTACCTCTATTCCCCCAATATGCCTTCATGGTGTACACAGGAACATCACGAAATACACACATTATAAGCTGGAAGTGTTTCATCCCGTTGTGTACACAACGACACCAAAAGACCAATACACTACTGTCAGACAGAGCAGTGTGCTACTCAAACAATCACGTACTTGCTTTGTGACAAAGCCATTAGCAGGCTGCATGCAGAAATTTGTTAAATTTATGATTTTTGTTCCCATATGCTGCCTGATGATGGCTTTGTTACAAGCCGAAACATGTAGCTGAATTTTACGCACATTGTCCATACCGTGTACGTACCTACAGGCTATAGAATGGTATGTATCAACAACCAACTCGTACACACTTACTAAAAACCAATATTCAAATTTTCGATTCACACCCCAACATGCTTCTATGCTTTAAAACACCATCTTCAGGGGGTGCTATAATTAAAAGTGTTTTTTGGTTAAATTCTAAAAGTTTTTGACGATGGCGTATAATATTGTGTGGTGATGTGTTTATGGACTTTATCCATCGTCCGAAGAGTAAAATATTAAAAATATTAAAACTTAAAATCACAACGTTTCGGAAGCCGGCTCTGCTTCCATCCTCAGGTGTGAGGTGGGGGAAAAGAGAAGAACACCTATTCTGTGAGGTCCCTTAGACACTGGAGTCCAGTGATGGAGACTAGCTCTGTGTAAGGGGCCCAACAGAGCAGGTGTTCTTCTCTTCTCCCCATCCACACACCTGAGGAAAGAAGCAGAGCCAGCTTCCGAAACGTTGTGAATTTCAATTTTAATATTTTTAATATTTTACTCTTCGAACGATGGATAAAGTCCATAAACACATCACCACACAATATTATGCACCATCGTCAAAACGTTTTAGAATTTAACAAAAAAAACACTTTTAAAAAATAGCGCCCCCTTGAAGATGGTTTTTTAAAGCAGAGAAACATGTTGGGTGTGAATAATAAACTTCAATATTGGTTTTTAGTACGTGTGTACCAGGTGATTCTTGACACACATAATTCCATGTAGCAGAATGCTTTTAATAGTATACTGGTGTGTACGGCGGTGATTTACTCAGGTTATACAATATGATTATTGTTCGTGATAACCAGGTTAGTTGGAAGGATGCTGTGGTTTAAGTGAAGATGCCATATTAAGATTTGTCTAAAAACTGGAGAAAATAACAAGTGCTTTATCCAACACAACGCGGAAACCACTAAGACTTGAACGGCATACTTTCCTTTTAAAAGTCCATGGAACTGCTGCTATATGAGTTTACTGGGACAAAGCCAGCTTATAACTAGCTACCTACCTACCTACCTACCTAACTAACTAACTAACTAAATAAATAAACAAATAAATATACGAACTAACTCCTTCTAGAAAGGCCAGTATTTCCTCAGCTAGTCAAGAAATTCCCAGCATGTTATGGAACTCGAAAATTCATTACCCTTTGACATTATTTAATCCGTGCATTTTGATTCGCCGATCCCAGTGGCCGCGCGGTCTAAGGCGTAGGTCTGCGGCCGAGCGCTTGCTGGGATCGTGGTTTCGAATCCCACCGGGGGCATGGATGTTTGTCTGTTGTGAGTGTTTGTGTTGTCAGGTAGAGGTCTCTGCGACGAGCCGATCCCTCGTCCAGAGGAGTCATACCGACTGTGGTGTGTGCCTGAGTGTGATCAAGTGAAAACAAACAACCTCGACACCTACTGTGAACAAGTTGGTAGAAGAGGGAAGGACTACGAAACGAATTTTGATTGAATTAAACTCTTCATTCAAAACACCAACAAATCCATCCTCTACACATACAAATACAGATAAACATTAACCGCAAGAAATTGTATTATAATATGAATTACTGATGTAATCTATTACATTTTAATACGCTTTAAATCTTCCATGTGGATCTGCCTGAGGATGGCACGAATAACGCTGAAACATGCAGAAGCGATATAAGAATGTATTTGCGCGCGTGTGTACATATATATATATCTATATATATATGGTGCATTCTTTGGTGTCATGAATGAAGAATTTAGTTCATTACGGTTTTCACAACATCCCGCCACTTGTCCCTTTCTCGAGCCAGGTCAATCCAATCCATGTCCTGCATCCTATTTCTTAAAGATTTATTTTAATATTATGATCCCAACTAAGCCTACGTATTCCACGTAGCCCCTTTCTGCTCTTTCCTTCAGGTTTCCCCAACGAAACCATGTATGCTACTCCCTTCTCCCAGTATGCGCCAAATTCCACGTCCATATTATTCTTCTTGATTTGACTACCCGAATAATGTTTCACGAAAGGTTAGGTCGAAGACTGAGGATTTGTAATATGCTTCGTAAAATGTTAGGTTTTTAAGGTAAAGAGCTTTCAATCTTTCGCACAAAAATCCAGACCTGAAGGACAACCTCTTGCCGGCTGTCCGCTACTTTTTATTCAATATATTCGCAGCTACCCTCCGTAACTGGAGGCCGTCTCCGCAATCAGCGGATGCGGCCTTCCATTGGGACAGGGAACCCTTCGTCATAGAGACGTAACCTGTATGACTGAGAACTGAAAGCTAAAGAGGAGAAGTTTTTATGTAAAGAAAAAACGTGTTTTTTTCATGAAAGATTAACCTCAAGCTGTATTACAACAATATTCTCTCTTACATAGTTGCGATTCAAGTTGGTGTCGCGTTTAGACAGACCACAGCAAGCTATCGCTGGCTGATCTCCCTCATATGCGAGCTATTCTAAGCAACAATACCAAGCTATGGCTGAGCGCTGATCTGTCAAACGGGGCTCTACTTTCATCGCCTAGTAACTCAATGCCTTCTTCTCTACCAGTTTATGTTAGTGTCTATAGAACATACACATTCTGTCACTGAGTAGAGAACGTGTTCCACGTGTCCAATGCTTGTCGCACACGTGCAGAAACTATTCATCATTGCTGAGGTCGGTCACCTGAATAGAATCAGTTAACTCAGGCTGTCTGTAAGGGCTGCATCTGCACTGTTTGTAAGAATTACACCATGTAAAGCGTTATTCATTTTCAAAAATAAAGTCATAAAATATTCAAAACGGTAAGTATAGATCTCACTTGTTACAGAAAGAAAAGCGTCCTTTAAACGTGTAGAATATCAACAAATCGGAGTAGAAATAAACACACTACGTGGCTGACAATGGAGTCTTAATTTAACAGGTCCCTTAACCTTTTAAAGCCTAGCGGTAACTTTACGTACCACCAGGTTTAACATTAAAAAATTCTACGTGGTGCCAACATTGCGTTTATGTATTTTGTACGGGTCTCAGAACAAAGAGCAACTTTTGCCTTATAAAACATTAAGAGACCGGTTTTTATAACCGAAGTGGAGAGTGTTTACAGCGCGGTACGCACTGAGTCCTTAAATACAGTTCGTCTTTAAAGAGTTAATATTCATTGTGATTGCAAGATGTTTATAAATTGAATGTAAGGAAATACAAGTAATCGTGGTATATTCAAATGTCGAAGGTGTGGTTTACACCTCTCACATACGACACAACAACACTCTAAAACCTACAGTGTATTTTACGGACAACACAGTTTAACATTAAATAACACGGCAATGTATGTGTAACGTAATAGTGAGACACGTTCGCGTAACCACTGTTGTCGTGGAAAAGCAATAAGTATTACAAAGTCTCAGTGTGTGTCTGTAGCCTTAGTTATCCAGCATGCACAGTGCATGTGTTGTATTATATTGTCATCTGTGGCCTGCCTGGCTGTACCATATTTTTCCACATTATCTCATAAACGGTACGATTTTCGGGGAAAAAAATTATTGAACATAAAATGTGTGTTTTGATGTTAGCTACAAGTTCTGCCTTAAACATTTCTGATTCTAAGGAGAATTCTGAGAGATATTAACATAAATGTACACAGGTCTTCATGTAAAGTGCCCGTTATTCTTGTCAGAATTTTAATAAAACTTGGACCTTCTGGACAGATTTTCGAAAAATACTAAAAAATTTCGTGAAAATCCCTCCAGTGAGAACACAGTTGTTCCTTGCGGAGGGACAGACGGACAGACTTAACGATGCTAATAGTCGTTTTTCGCAAATTTTGCGAAGGCACCTTCAAGTTACAAACATTATCTCCGAAGAAAAGAAACAAATACTATATTGGGAAGAAAAAGGGGACACGCCTCAAACACGTTAAAATTGTACTAAATTACGTATTTATGCGACAATAAGAAAAGTGTGGAAAAAGTTTCTATTCAGTTATTTTGTGTGTTTAACAAAGGTCTCAATTTTTAAAATAGTATAGCGTCGGTGACAGATGAATGAATTAATGTGGAGCATTGGTGGAACGGTATTCACAGGCGAAATCCGAAGCACTCTGAGAAAAGTGTATCCCAGTGCAATCTCGTCCACCAGAAATCCTACATGGACTGACCTGGGACCGAACTCGAGCCTCCACGGTGAGAGGCCGGATATTAACAGCCACAGCACGCCTTGCAAGTGTTGTTGCACAGTCCAATTATCAGCGAGTCTGATACATCAGAGGAGTTCATTTTGATCCCGATCACAAGCTGATAGTTGCAGATATTTAGGAAACAGTACATAAGCGTGCAACACAGAAACCTGATGTTAATAAATTTGGAAGTTACAGTACCAGGTCAAAATACGAAAGAGTTCTGCAGGCTTCGAGGGTGAATGTTAGAAACTTGGGAGAATATTACAGAGAATATCAAAGTTTCAGCTGAATTAATTGTAGGTTATTACAAACAGAAACAGCATTTGACAAAGTACGTGTAGGTTCTTAGACCAAAGGAAGGAAGCTAAACTGCGGTAGATGCTGCATCTGAGTCAAATTAATGAAGGTAACCTGGGTAACATGCGACGTGAATCTACTAAACGTTTCAGGAAAAGAAAATGAAGGGGCGTTGAGAGATAAAATTCATGAGAATGAATCAGGCAGAACAAAACATTACAGATAAATTCTAAAAGGTTTTGATGATGGTGTATAATACTGTGTGGTGATGGGTTTATGGACTTTATCCATCGTCCGAAGAGCAAAATATTAAAAATATTAAAAAAATTTAAAATCACAACGTTTCGGAAGCTGGATCTGCTTCCGTCCTCAGGTGAATAGAGGGGGAGAAGAGAATAACACCTATTCCGTTGTGCCCCTAAGCTAGCCCAGTGTTCTTCACAGCGAGTTTCCCTTGATGATGGCGAAATTAGACGCCGAAACATACGTCGGGAAGTAATGGTTGTTAATAACAAAAAGTGCGTTAGTTGGTGATTTTGTTCATATATTGAAAATGCAAGGTGAAAACGATATAAAGTTTACGATAAGACAGATGCGCCAAAACACATTTGTTTCTAAAATATCGCATTCTCAAGAAATGACGAAGAAATCCATTCTAGAGTGAAAATGAATCCAAAAGCTCGATACAAAAAAGAGTTTTCGCCTGAGGGAGCCGTTAGCGTCCTGCTTCTAAATTTGAGTGGACTTAGAGGAGGTTCTCTCTGTAGGGACCTTACAAATCCATCACGCATGGTACAAAGGGTTTAAGGCAGGCGGTTTGGGGTTCCGCACGATACGTATATTGACAGAAGTTGGAAGAGGGGTTTGGGGTGAGGTCGGTTGAAGGATAAGGCCTTAATGAAGTTCCTGAAGGGCAGGCGCTTGTATGTCGTCACAACCATGCCGAGAACGTGTTACGGACTCAAAAGCATCGCGTTAAATAATGCGTCTTTTCCGACCCCACCCCAGCACTATTTTTGTACCTCAGACACAAGAAGACACACGCTTTTTAGAGCGATTTTGCACGTATCTGAACATAGAGCATAATACACTCCACGGCGCACATAGCATCAATACTGGGCAGGCTGACACACGGATAACCCTCTGTGTGTAATTCTGCTTGGGACGTTTCACATGGTGATGGTGATAACGGCCGATCCCAGTGGCCGCGCGGTCTAAGGCGTAGGTCTGCGGCCGAGCGCTTGCTGGGATCGTGGGTTCGAATCCCACCGGGGGCATGGATGTTTGTCTCTTGTACAGTGTTGGTGTTGTCAGGTAGAGGTCTCTGCGACGGGCCGATCCCTCGTACAGAGGAGCCCTACCGACTGTGGTGTGTGTCTGAGTGTGATCAAGTGAAAATAAACAACCTCGACACCTGCTGCGAGTAGGTAGAAGAGGGAAGGACTACGAAACGAATAATGGTAATAACGTAATGGTATAAGTATGGGAGATGTAATTAATTCTTCTCCTGTGTATTGCGAAATTCAGCAATACAGAATGGAGAAAGGAAAAACGTTTGAGCTTATATAAACAAATAACAATATATATTCCGTCTGACAGGATGAACAGTCCCCCCCCACCCGCCCCACCCTTGCAAGAGTAACTGACCACGCAGGAGCATCTGTAGACCTGACCACATATTCCTTACATCTAGAAGGAGTGTCGGTCATCCTAGCAGCAGAAAACTCTGTGTCAACAACAATTAACATAAAATCAGAAAGTGCAATAACTGAACCAATCCCACTATTTGTACAACCAGTCACCATTACAGTCCTGCTACTGCTATCATCCCTACCAGTACCAGCGGGACCGATCGCTGTACTTGCCGCAACCTAAACACATCTTTCTTTGATTCCGCAGGAGCAGAAGACCCAACCCTATACCAGCACTTATTCTTATTCTTCGGACACCCTGAAGTTTAAATTCTAATTTTACCAAGATTCCGTATGATCTCCCACACCATAGTACATACAAAATCATCAAATCCTTGAAGAAAATCAGTCACGATCAATCTTATTTTGCTTCCCTTTGTTTTAAGACTATGGGGTTCCCGGTTTCGGCCAAATACAGCCACCATCAGGTTCGACAAAGAACATGAATACATGAAACTCTACTCGGTTTAGAAGGGGAAGGCTTGATGACGGCTGTATTTACCCGAAACCGGCAGTCCAATAGTCTTAAAATAAAGGGAATAAATCAAGGTTGGTCATGAGTGATTTCCTTCAAGGAATCGAAGATTTGATACATCGTATACGTACGCCAACGGGGATGTTCAATATTAACCCTTTAAAGACGACGCGTATCTGTTTTATATAAGGACTCAGTGCCTACCGCGCTGTAAACACTCTCCACTTCGCTTATAAAAACCAATCTCTTAATGTTTTATAAGGCAAAAGTTGCTGTTTGTTCTGAGATCCGTACAAAACACATAAACGCAATGTGGGCACCACGTAGAATTTTTTAATATTAAACCTGGTCGTATGTAAAGTTACCGCTAGGCTTTAAAAGGATAAATTCCTCCACCATTGCGTTATTTACGTAATGCTGTATACACAACGGGATGGGTAGCGTCAGACTGAGTGTACAAAGAAGTTATATTACCAACAAACTGCACAACCAATTTCACTTATCAACATATATATGACGCTACTCCAACATATTACCGTTATTTCTTACAGCCATCTTCAATGATCACTGGTATATAAAGGATACTTGTCGAGTTAAAATTTAACTTCGACGGCAAATAAATAGTAAAATACGCTATAAACAAACGTATCACACGTCATAATAACGACACATTTGAAAACGTTTTGAAATTATTTAAGACTCACAGCAAGTCTCGGACTACGACGTTACAGGATCCCCCTAGGTTACTCATGCATTCCCGTATTGGAGACATGAGGGGGCCTACTGTCATGGCGGCGTCGAGCTGCAAGTACGATGTCAGTGGGCGTGACTGAGGAGAAGAAAGCCTTCCTTTACGGCATGCGGGAGCTGGGGTAGGCAACTGCAAGCTTGATTGGGATCACGGATCGTAAATAACTAGTAGCTTCCGGGAAGAAATAAATACTTCCTGCAGATATAATTACTTAAAAAGAAAACCACTTTTTACTTCATGAAAGTATTATGTTAATTAGATCTATTACTACGGGAACCCGATAGGTCGAGGGTTCGATTTCCGATGGGGTCATTGGGATTTTTCTTTCCCTTAACATTTTAAAGCCTGGCGGTAACTTTACATACGACCAGGTTTAACATTAAAAAATTCTACGTGGTGCCCACATTGCGTTTATGTGTTTTGTACGGATCTCAGAACAAACAGCAACTTTTGCCTTATAAAACATTAAGAGATTGGTTTTTATAACCGAAGTGTAGAGTGTTTACAGCGCGGTAAGCACTGAGTCCTTATATAAAACAGATACGCTTCGTCTTTAAAGGGTTAATTCTTCCGGCTGCAATATGTCACCGGAGTCGACCCAGTCTCTAACAGAAATGAGTACCACGGTATATCCTGGGGTGGGGGTAAAGTAGGCCGGTGCGTAGGGGTCAGAACCTTCCCAATTTCATGTACTGATTTTTTAGAAATTCTGGGAGCCTCAAACTCCTGCAGCCCCAGTCACCTGTCCAGGCGTGTAAAGGGACGGATCTACTGCGCGAACACTTCAGGTCCCTTGGTTTGTAAAGCTGTTACTGCACCCGCCTTAGAAGTTCATACGGTCATAAGGTTGAAAAATGTTGATGAGTGACTGACTGACTAACTAACTAACTAAAATTATAATAAGCATTCTAATTTGTTCAAAGTGAACGTGCCGGCCCATCGAGATACTCGGTCAAGAGCACGGCGACGGGCTTCTGTAGGACCGCCCCGAGACGACCAGGGGTGTGAGAACGTTACCGCCCCCCTCAACGGCGAGAGCTGGCTCGGGCCACCGGCAGGAAGTTTGGGGCTGCACAATAAGCCTAAGGCTGAGGTGCATCCGGGGCATCTGCTGACGGGCCCTAAAGAAGAAGAAGAAGAAGAAGAAGAAGAAGAAGAAGAGGAAGAAGAAGAAGAAGACGAAGACGAAGAGGAAGAAGAAAACGACGAAGAGGAAGAAGAAGAAGAAGACGAAGAAGAAGAAGAAGAAGAGGACGACGACGAAGAGGAAGAAGAAGAAGAAAACGACGAAGAGGAAGAAGAAGAAGACGAAGACGAAGAGGAAGAGGAAGAAGAAGAAGAAGAAGAAGAAGATGAAGAGGAGGAAGAAGAAGAATACGACAACGACGACGAAGAACTAACTAACTCCATGGAGCAGAATCCTTCTTGAGAAGCTAACAGTTTCTCAGCTAGTCAAGAAATTCCCCGTATTTTATGGAACCCGGAGGTTCATTACCGCATTCACAAGAGCCCGCCACCTGTCCCTATCCTGAGCCAGATCAATCCAGTCCATGCCCCATCCCACTTCTTGAAGATCCATTTTAATATTATCCTCCAATCTACGCCTTGGTCTCCCAAGTGGTCGCCTTCCCTCAGGTCTCCCCACCAAAATCCTGTATTCACCTCGCTTTTCCCCATACGTGCTACATGCCCCGCCCATGTCATTCTTATCGATTTGATCACCCGAACTATATTTGGTGACGAGTACAGGTCATTAAGTTCAAATGTTGATGGAACAGAACTAAAAAGTGCACAGCTGTCCGCGGTCTGATATTCAAGCTGCTAAGAGGAAAACAGAAAGACGGACCGACGGACGTACACGAGGGCTTTATGAAACACGCCCACATTTCCCCATACTGCAAGACACGTGGGCTAAAACTGTCGATCCATTAACGTAATTAAACGTGGACACAAAACACGGCATAATTTGACCATTTTCTCTGTACGCCTACCATCTTTAACTGATTTCGCACGCTTGCCTTACCCTCCCGCGTCTCTAGAAACACAGGGACGGTCTACAGGTCCCTTTACATATTGAAATCCATAGTCAGATGACGCTACTTTAGGCAGATAATATTATGCTACCTTATTTTTTAACACCTTAGAAATCGTCATCCCATTTTTTAACTGTGTCTTTAAACAAACACAAAAAAAATCAAAGTCGACAAAATAAACTGAAGTGATAGGAAATTTATTCTCAATCTTTGATCCAATAACAGAAATTAATAACATTCCCCTGAAGTGAGTAACAACAGGCTTCCTCACAATTGAAAACTTACTTTGTAACTTCTTTGAATTTCGAGGAATAAGACGAATGAAAGGTCCGTCGAAGGAAAGATGCCAGTAACATGTGACGTCTATTCGGATGTTTTCCTACACACAATGTATTTGTTGGTTTAACTGAATTTATGAATGTCGACAATAAATACACGGTAACATACAACTCTATAAGGTAATCACTTAAACAATTTCAAATAAAATATTGGTGTCTAATTTTTCAACCAAAAAATTAAGCACTTTAAACCCTCCACCATTTTCTGTACAGCGCTGAGGAATGACGCTGTAGGCCTGTTTAGTACAATTCTATTCATGAGAACCTGTTTTTACTTTTAAACATTCTAAAGCCTAGGGGTAACTTTACATACGACCAAGTTTAACATTAAAAAATTCTACGTGGTGCCCACATTGTGTTTATGTGTTTTGTACGGATCTCAGAACAAACAGCAACTTTTGCCTTATGAAATATTAAGAGACTGGTTTTTATAACCGAAGTGGAGAGTGTTTACAGCGCGGTACGCACTGAGTCCTTATATAGAAGAGATAAGCTTCGTCTTTAAAGGGTTAATAGACCTCATTAGTTGCGGGGTTGGGGCATCACAAGGTCTGAACCCACAACACAGAGCTAAGCGGGCATTCATCCATACACCGAGTGCAATTCGAAGTAATTTTTCGACGTACCTGTTGTCAGAGACATTAAAATGTCCTACGCAATTGTAACAAATATAACCCCGAGCAGTCTTACCTACTTTCATTCCCAACAAAATATATTTGCTGGCAAACAATCCAGTTTGTCAGCCAATTTACTCTAATCGAATATCACTTGAGAGATAAATTACATAATTTCAGTTACAAGAACTCAAAGAATATAAAACCTTGACTTCCATATCACGTTAATCTGTGATCGTAACGACGTCATATGGAAGACAAACAAAGCTACAAATGTAGTAAAATTTACTCACAGAGCTTGGACATATTGGGATTACGTTAAAATAACACCTGAAAATTGGCCATTATGATTGGATCTGACTCTTTAACCTTTTAAAACCTAGCGGTAACTTTACATACGACCAGGTTTAACATTAAAAAATTCTACGTGGTGCCCACATTGCGTTTATGTGTTTTGTACGGATCTCAGAACAAACAGCAACTTTTGCCTTATAAAACATTAACAGACTGGTTTTTATAACCGAAGTGGACAGTGTTTACAGCGCGGTAAGAACTGTGTCCTTATATGTATAAAACAGATACGCTTCGTCTTTAAGGGGTTAAATTATGACTCCACTGAATTTTTAAATTGGATATCAGCAGCTCTGAAGAGTATATTTCAGGGGTGGCTAGCTAGACGAGCTTCGGTAGCCGCACTTTCGGAGACAAATTAGTCAAGATCTGTTATATAAATGAAATATTTTTTCGTTAACTTATATTTACTTACTTCTGTTAAATCAACTACAGTATGTTAGTTTATTTACTGGTCGCCTGTGTTTAGAACATCTTTTAAAACTCCCTTCACATTCGACGTCGTGTGCATCTAAATTGCCAGAATACTATTTCTTAGGGCCAAATGGTGCCAGCCGCATTCGACTCGCGAGCAACATTTTGGCTACCTCTGGTATACGTGGTCAAGACATTATAAATACCTTCCAAAACATTCGTACATACTGATGTTGGACAAAAACCAAAACACACACATGAAACCCCAAAACGAAAACCTAAACATTTAGCCGTAACAAGAACGAACGTTCCACAGAACCTACTTCGTCTACTAGACGAAGAAGGAAAGTTACAACACGTAGTCTCCAGTATGTATTTATACATAGTTTATGTAATCTGCGATTCTTACATAGAGAATGTCTACTGGAATTTCACATTAAATCTAATTAATCAACTTACCCTATCACATAGCTGAAGTAATAGAAATTTGAGTTTGGAAGTAACAAGATGGCTAAACTCTCCTCCAATCACTCCCCCATGCTGTTACGTGATTCAAGGTTACGCCAGCTTGAAGCAACACGACAATATGGCAGCACCATGTTCAGATTTACGTAACGTTCATTTTATTAACACAACCACTGAAATAAAATTACTGTTTTACACTTTATCACAACACTTTCAAGTCCCTCGCATCATTAAAATTAAACTGTAAGCAATCCGAACCTTGGTCGTCAGTACAATTGTTGCTCGCAGTGAAGGACAGCGCGCTGTACATTTCCGGTTTGGCCCTGCTGGCATAATCCGTTGGTCAGTCATAGCAAGTTATTGGTTGAACAGTAACCGATATGCTCGGTGAAGGGCCCAACAACCGGATCGTCTTCCCTCCCTCCTTCCCTCCCACCCAACGACCCTTCTTCCCTTCCTCCTGACAAAGAAGTGGATTTCTTAGAATATCGCGCTCTCTGACACGAAATTCACTGACAAAGAGTGCAAACGTCCTATACCAATTTATAAAATATTATGAATACGTAGGTTTTATTAAAAATAAATTTTAAACATTTGTAAATTTCAGTCATGTGTAAACTGACACTTCTTGCAAATGACTAAAAAGTCAGATACCATATTAATTTTAATCGAGACCCATTCCGTAGTTTCAGGGATAAATACGCCGAAGGAATAACACCCACGACCTCCACATTACGCGTTCTTTTGGGCATTTTGTGTAAGGAAAGAACTTTTGTTTTACGTGTGCTAAAATAGCTCGGAATGGAAAGAGTAGGGAGTCTGGAAAGCAATTTACCTTGCGAAAAGTCGTCAGACGGCAGGATCCGGCAAAGTTCAGACTTCAAGTTTAGCTCTGAAGTCACTATTAAGTTAAATGAACAATTTAAGGTAGGGTTTGACTCAAAGAAAATATCTTTCTATTAAAATGAAAGAGACTTGCAGGAAAGTCGCTTCCTGAAATACAACAGGGGAATGTGTAAATTGAGGGCAAATGAAGCTGGCTGGAGGGGGTAGGGTGGCAGACGGGTAGCTGATCTCAAGGTGACCTCTCCCATTCTGTAGCATATGAACAAACTGCCGACATCAGTAAATTAAAAATTCTACGTTCTGTCCACACAGTGTATTTATGTGTTTTGTGTGGATCTCAGAACAAACAGCGATTATTTCCGTATACAGCATTAACTGACTGGTTTATATAACCGAAACGGGGTGTGTTTACTGCGCAGTACGGACTGAATATTTACTATATGTACTACCAGGTTTAACATCTACAAATTCTGTGTTCTGCCCACACAGTGTGTTTATGTGTTTTGTGTGGATCTCAGAACAAACAGCGATTATTTCCCTATACAGCATTAACTGGCTGGTTTTTATAACCGAGACGGAGTGTGTTTACTGCGCGGTACGAGCTGAGTCTTTCACTATAAGTTACGTCACACGCTACAAAGCCCAGCGGTTACTATATGTACCGCCAGATTTAACATCTACAAATTCTGTGTTCTGCCCACACAGTGTATTTATGTGTTTTGTGTGGATCTAAGAACAAACAGTGATTATTTCCCTGCACAGCATTAACTGACTGGCTTTTGAAGTGGTCGTGGTTTATGTCCAATTACTTTATCTACATTGATAAAGTAATAAAAAATGAAGGTGTGCTAGTATATTTGACTGATCCATTTCTGTGCTTAAATTCCACTAGCACAAATCTCCAGTACACCCACGTTTCAGACATCGCCATGTTTGCACTTAGCACATAAAAGGAACACGGTATACATAAAATACGTAATTATCTTTAAGTATGCTTCTAGCCACTACATGTCATTTTTGAAAGTAAAATGATAAATTAGTTACGGCTAAATAACTAACCAATTAACTAAAGAATTCAATGGAGCACAGTCATCAGTAAGAAGCTAACAGGTTCAAGTTACGTTTTAATATTATCCTCCCATCTACGTCTAGGTCTTTCAGGCGGTCTCTTTCCTTCAAATTTCCGCACCAAATTCCTGTAAGCATTTTTATTCTCCCCCATACGTCCTACATGTCCCACCCATCTCAACCTCCTTGATTCAATCACCCGAATAATATTTGGTGGGGAGTACAAATTATGAGGTTCATCGTTATGCAGCTTCCCCCCCCCCCCAGTACCCTGATATTTCGTCACCCTTCACTCCACACTCTTCACTCTACATCAGCGGTTCATAAACTTGTGCCGCGGACCCCTTCTCAGAAAAACGTATTTAAATGCATCAAGTAAAATAAATAGATATAGGATATACAGTCTATATTATAGATTTATTACAAAGGAACCCAATTATGCTCAAACACAGATTTCAAAATATTAAAAAATAATGAAACCGACCCCAGTGGCCGCGCGGTCTAAGGCGTAGGTCTGCGGCCGAGCGCTTGCTGGCATCGTGGGTTCGAATCCCCACCGGGGGCATGAATTTTTTTTCTCTTGTGCAGTGTTTGTGTTGTCAGGTTGAGGTCTCTGCGACGGGCCGATCCCTCGTCCAGAGGAGTCCTACCGACTGTGGTGTGTGTCTGAGTGTGATCAAGTGAAAATAAAAACCCTGTACACCTGCTGTGAACAGGTAGGTAGAAGAGGAAAGGACTAAGAAACGAAACAATAAAGAATGAATATGTAATATGGTCATATATTGAATTCTTTACTAATCCATTAAATTTTAACCCTTTAAAGACGGAACGTAATCTGTTGTATATAAGGATTCAGTGCGTACCGCGCTGTAAACACTCTCCACCTCAGTTATAAAAACCATTCACTCAGTGATGCATAAGGCAAAAGTTGCTCTTTGATCTGAGATCCGTACAAAACACATAAATGCAATGTCACTACAATGTAAAAATTTTTAATGTTAAACCAGGTGGTACGTAAAGTACCCGCAAGGCTTTAAAAGATTAATGGATTAATAAGTTCACATTCCCCCAGAAAGCATGGGGGTCCGCGGACCACAGGTTAAGAACCACTGCTCTACACGCTTCTCTCGAAAGCAATCAACATATTTCCTTTCCATAATATCAGAGACCAAGTTTCACATTCATACAAAACAGCAGGAAATATTATTGTTCCCTATGTTTTAATACTTGTGTTTTTGATCAGAAAAAGAAAAGACGAAATATTACGAACCGAGTTAGACAGAAATATGCACATTTGACCCAGCGCCATTTTCACGTGTATTAAAGTGTATTTGTATTTCGTGCTGGAGCCGGGTTCTCTGTCAAGGAAATGAATAATTTCGATAGAAGTCCTTTCCAGTATGTGATGTAAAAGTTCCACCAGGTTATTAGGCGGTAATTTTAATACTAGAATATAACTCGTAGGATGCTAACAGAAAATAGGTTTCCTCGCTAATAAACCAGTAACAATCTTCTGATGTGCCCAGTTCCAGTTTCTGACACACCAGCCGCTTTCCTGAAGACGTACACACTCCTGTCACGTTTCTGATCCCACAGCAGAAATACAGCTTTCAAACAGCTTAAGTTCGCCTTCTTCTAAAACCTGACATCTTCACCACTCACGACTTTTCCACATAACCCGATTTATGCCTAGATATTTGACAGATCGCTGTTAAAACAAACCTAGGTAGATGGGGGTCATATCATAGTTCAAACATGTTAAAGTTATCCCTCTCCCCCCGCCACACACACACACACAAAAGTCGGGGTCTAACCCCAGGATGTGTTATGTAGAACTTGCGGGCAGATGTCACTGTCATACCAAAAGGCTTGGGTCTGGCCCTGCCCTGCCTGCCGTGCCCTGCCGTGCCCTGCCGTGCCCTGCCCTGCCCTGCCCT
Source organism: Coptotermes formosanus (assembly GCA_013340265.1). Lineage (NCBI taxonomy): Eukaryota > Metazoa > Arthropoda > Insecta > Blattodea > Rhinotermitidae > Coptotermes > Coptotermes formosanus. Next base: position 6,957 of record BLKM01000869.1, on the reverse strand, counting down.
GCCCTGCCCTGCCCACATTACTTAAGCCACGTCAGCACTACTGGTGTCTTTATCATAGTCAGTGACGTAGCAACCATCATCATCATCATCATCATCATCATCATATCACTGTATTTCCCGCTCAATTACAGACGAATGAAGGGGTGCACTTTCAACATTATTATTATTATTATTATTATTAGTTGCGACCTCTATAGAGGGTATTTACAATTACATACCTGAAACAAATCATGTTGTTATTATTATTATTTTTATTATATTTATAGTGGTGTTTACAATTATATACCTTAAAGAGACAATGTTTATGGAGTATACAGTGTTACTATTATTATTGTTTACTATTTATTAGCTTATATAGGATTTTTAAAATAATATGCCTGAAACACCCCATGATTCTAGGGTATATAGTGGTATTATTATTATTATTTATTAACATTATACATAATATTTACAATCACATAATCATGTTCCTAGGGAATATATTATTATTATTATTAATCACCTCTGTACAGAATATTTACGACCATATACCTGAAACACACCACGTTTCTAAGGCATATAGTATTATTATTATTATTATTATTATTATTATTATTATTATTACAGAAGGAGAGACAGGCAGGCAGGCAGGCAGGCAGGCAGACAGACCACAAGGGGTCGCGGAACAGCCAGCAATTCAACTGCTCCCTCCCCTTCCTCTGTTGTGACTCACGCAGAATTTGTATCAACAGGCGCTGGCCCGACTTCCAGAACATTCCGGCTGGATGTTATACAAGGTAATGACCCCATCAGCTTGCCGGTAAAGTTAAGCAGAACTCTAGGAAAACTGTGTTGGGCAAAGTGAGAGCATTTTTTAGCGATATCGAGAAAAGTCTAAATCCGTTGCTCTTACAAATGTCTCGGAAATGGTTTTCGGGATTTTGCGTACGTAAATAGCGTCACCCTTATTGTTTGTATAGTCATGCAATTTTTTAACCACAAAGAAGACGCTCCCCTTTCCGTATTATCCCCTTGCATTTTGTCAAATATTAATAGGAGTAAAGTAATAATTTTTACATATGAATGACGTGTACACTTTTTACCAAATTAATATTGTAATGGCTTAATAATTCTGTTTTAGAGAAAAGTACAATTAGTGGTTCATTGTTCATATTGGCTAACTTATCAGCTACATTAACCCTATAAAGACGAAGCATATCTCTTTTATATAGGGACTCAGAACGTACCGCGCTGTAAACACTCTCCACTTCGGTTATAAAAACCAATCTCTTAATATTTTATAAGGCAAAAGTTGCTGTTTGTTCTGAGATCCGCACAAAACACATAAACGCAATGTGGCCACCACGTAGAATTTTTTAATGTTAAACCTGGTGGTATGTAAAGTTACCGCTAGGCTTTAAAAGGTTAAAATCTCAGACGAACGCAAAATTATCTTTGTGAGATTGCAAAAATCATATCAGTTGTATCATTTCGGCATTTTCACAAATAAAATCTGAGGATAGATGGACAGACAAATATAACAAATGAACTGGCACACAGATTGCCATAGCCTCTGTGTTTGTGTCTTTATATTTTACATGTCGTACCAAAAAGAAAAAATATTTTTAGCGTAAAATTTCTAAGAGTACGCAGTATAACAAATTTCGAAGGGTATCTGTGGTGAGGCTCAGTACTAACTTAAATAAAAGGAACTGACACACACATATATTCGGCCAACTAACTGTCTGCCATAACTGATATTTCCGTGGATATACTCAATCTTATTTATGAATTCTGGGATGGTATTTTTAATAGTTCATCGTTAATCTTTCTCAACATTATTTTATATTTTCCTTACTCATCTCACACTACTCTAGAAAAATACAAAATTTGTGCATTTTTATAAAGAATTTACACATGCAGTAATTGAGATATTGCAACATTTTCAATCACGTAACTTTTGAGATGCAGAAGTTAAAATCTGTCAAATGAGAAAGACAACTGCCATGAATCTTAAACAGGATAGGACTGCTGTAAGGCAGTAGTAGAGCATTCGATGGTACTATCCTTGTTCCCTTTTGCAACAACGTTAGCCTTCCCACAGATCAGTGACTTTCGTCAAAATATACCTATATATAAATAACCTCTGTCAGGTCAGTGCCCTCTGTATTGACTAACTGACTGACAAAGTAATTAACTCACTCACCCCCCTCACTCTTTTCGTTTCGTTTCTCAGTCCTTCCCTCTTCTACCTACTCACAGCAGGTGTCGAGGTTGTTTATTTTCACTTTATCACACTCAGACACACACCACAGTCGGTAGGACTCCTCTGGACGAGGGATCAGCCTGTCGCAGAGACCTCTACCTGACAACACAAACACTGTACAAGAGACAAATATCCATGCCCCCCGGTAGGATTCGAACCCACGATCCCAGCAAGCGTTCGGCCGCAGACCTACGCATTAGACCGCGCGGCCACTGGGATTGATACCCCCTCACAGAATAGATCAAAATATTTATTATAAATCTGACAGTGTCGTAAATTGTGGAGAAACTCACCAAGTTTCAATTTGTGACGGGGTTTTTGAAGGTGTTCTCAATAGGCCAACACTGGTCCCTGTCTTTACACAGATACAGTCTACACCATCGCTATTAAGTGTAAGATTCATTTTAATATTATCATGCAATATATGCCCAGGTCTGTCCATTTGTCAATTGCCTTCGTGATCTGCTACTAAATTTTGCTTTTGTTTCTTGTTTCTTTTAACTATGTTAAGTGCATTACCTAATACATATAATTACGTACAACCATAAACAAAATTCAGGCTTACCTTCCTACTGTTGAACCCGTGTCTACTGATAGAAGAGGCGCCGCCTTTCAGAACACACTAAACATTTCTGTTGACACACCGAAACTGCCTCGACGCCGGAAGCAATGACCCTAATTCTGTGACGCAATAATATCAACCAATATTATTGCGATATGTCGAGTCGAGAAAATAATATTATATGAAATATTTAATCGAATTCATCGACGTGGAGTAGACATATACTACTTCTCACACATCGGTCGTATATTTGGGTTCACACAAACGGTAACTCAATTTTCAACCCCATTGTTTTTAGGGGGGGGGGGCTGAAATGAAACTTATTTTTGTGGAACGATCACGTCAGTGTTCGAGAGTAGTCCGTCAGTCTAGTGGTTACAACGCCGGTTCGTGTGGAACTAAGGCCCGCAGAGCGAGTTTCATGGCTTTTTATAAAACAGATGGAGCCAAACTGAAGGAGCGGTAGACTAGGGAGACCGCATCTTGCGGCATTACCAGTGCATTTGCAGGCAGGGTTATGTCACCGCCGCGTTGCCATCAGCTGTCAAGCAAGCAGTTAACTCTTCACTACACGTTACAAGAATATCCTAACAGTAAGGCTAGGTAAAGCTCCTAATACATCTATCGTTTGTTTTTTATGAATTTTTAAGCATTTTTAAAGGACGAATGCGGCAAAAACCATAACATTTAGAATTGCAATATATAAAAAAATTTAGGAAAAGTGAGTTGATTCAGTCCGTTCGATGAAGACAGCCCACATTGTATGAAAACAAATAATAAAAGGAACTGCAGCCCACAGATCGTCCTGTGTAGCTGTGGCCCATGGGACAATTGTGCAAATGTAAGGACCACAAAAGTGAGAGGAAACGGGCATTTCAAATTAGATTTAATTTGGAAATTATACACGGCCGCAGTCTTGTTCGAAATTGCATTTTGGAGGAAAAACGAAAGATTTTAACGGTACGGTGGTGGTGGTGGTAGTAGTAGTAGTAGTAGTAGTAGTAGTAGTAGTAGTAGTAGCAGCGGTAATAGTAGTGATAGTAGTATAGTAGTGGCAGTAGTAGTCGGAGTGGCAGTAGCAGTAACAGTAAAGTAAGAATGTGAATATTACCCGTTCAAAGCCCAGTGGTTACTATATATACCGCCAGGTTTAACATTCACAAATTCTACGTTCTGCCCACACAGTGTATTTATGTGTTTTGTGTGGATCTCAGAACAAACAGCGATTATTTCCCTGTACAGCATTNGTACCACCAGGTTTAACATTCACAAATTCTACGTTCTGCCCACACAGTGTGTTTATGTGTTTTGTGTGGATCTCAGAACAAACAGCGATTATTTCCCTATACAGCATTAACTGGCTGGTTTTTATAACCGAAGTGGAGAGTGTTTACTGCGCGGTACGGACTAGCTCCTCATATATAAAACAGATAAGCTTCGTCTTTAAAGGGTTAAAGTCAGAGTAAAACAACGTAAATAGAAACATAATTACGGAATCTGTTCTTCCCAAAAACCTGGTATTACACGAATCTTTCCCGTTTCGTTTAATGCAGGTCATACAAATATTTCTAGGCTTCAAACAAAAAGTCCGAAACTACACAACGGACAAATATAGACAAAAGTAAGTGCAGGTTAAACTTAATTTGGGAAATGCATCACTGAGGGCCCTAAACCTCCACATTCTGAATGTATAAACTGAAATCTAATGAAGAGTAATTACACTGAATTCCGTACTAACAGAATGAGCAGATCGTCCCACACGGTTTTACAGCAGCCCTGCACGCCGATGGTAGCCACTTCCAATCTAAGCGCAAGAACCGGCTACAATGAAGCAAGTCTCCAGTCAGTGCTTCCAGGCAAATAACGTCACAGAGTCTACAGTCTTCCGCTTATAGTCATCACCTTATTCGGCGCCAAATAACTGATGCAAATGTTACGTTAATTTTAATTAACATACAAACCCTCAAATATATTGATGACGAAACATCGTTAGACCGCATAACTATGGTGTTTCAACCACACAGGTTAAATATCGGCAGCTGAAATGGGTAGATGGTAACGAAAGGTGAAATTACAAGCATTCTGTCGCGACTTATTCATTTAACCCTTTAAACACGAAGCGTATCTGTTTTATATAAGGACTCAGTGCGTACCGCCCTGTAAACGCTCTCCACTTCGGTTAATGTTTTATAAGGCAAAAGTTGCTGTTTGTTCTGAGATCCGTACAAAACACATAAACGCAATGTGGGCACCACGTAGAATTTTTTAATATTAAACCTGGTGGTACGTAAAGTTACCGCTAGGCTTTAGAAGGTTAAAGACGAAGCGTATCTCTTTTATATAAGGACTCAGTGCGTACCGCGCTGTAAACACTCTCCACTTCGGTTATAAAACCCAGTCTCTTAATGTTTTATAAGGCAAAAGTTGCTGTTTGTTCTGAGATCCGTACAAAACACATAAAGGCAATGTGGGCACCACGTAGAATTTTTTAATGTTAAACCTGGCGGTACGTAAAGTTACCGCTAGGCTTTAAAACTTTAAAGGTGCAATATGGGTATTCGGCTGCAGGAAGTGGAGAAAATCGTGCAAATGTGAACTCAAACCATGACAAAATCCATATAAACTATATAGCTTCATGTCTATCCACACATTCACAATTAGATTCTAACGTAACCCTAACACGTATGTCTTGATATGTTAAATACTGGCTTGGTTTACGCTTCTGTCATTGTCTAATGGAAGTGAAATGCGGATGCAGACCGCCCAAATATCAATAAATAGCTGTAGGTGTAGAAGACTTTGGACCGGACTGTATAGAATTGGTAAAGTTTAATTTTAGCTTCCGTCTCCAAGTTACGTGCTTTCTAAATGACACTAGCCGCAGCTTCTGTTAAATTTAGGTTCACGGGCGAAACAGGGTACATTGACACACGGTGCCTGGATAAGGAATGCAAACTGCTGTGGTGTGTAAATACAGGTGTCAGAGTGGAACTAACTTACGGAATTTTGCCACGTAACATGACATGGGGTGATTATCTTTGAAGTTTAGGTGAACAGGATCATCAGAAACGTCGGGAGCAACTCGTCCAGCTCTACACTTTCACACACCTCAATTCTAGAAATTTTTTTTCTGTAAATGAGAGAATTTAGGTTCCAAACGCTTAAATGTAAAGAGCTTAGCTTTGACAATGTGACGCCGTGTAGTATAGTCGGATATTGAGGACGTTTCGGACGTACCCGCTGCATATATTTTCGTGTGAGGAAATAAAGTCAGCAGGTTCCTCCAAAACGTCTGTAAATTTCTGCAAGGCTGCATGGCGTCACGTCTCAGTGGACGATAATTGTCTTTTGTAAATGTTTGTTACTATTCAACACATCATCATTCTTGTCGTCTTCGTCGTCATCGTCATCATCATCATCATCATCATCATCATCATAATCATCAATCCTTTATTTGATAGCCGTTGAGCCAGCGCAATAAAAATAAATATTTAAATCATTATTATTAGTACTATTATTTACTATTTACTATTATTATAGACACTGCAGTTATTTAGGTTTCTACTCAGTAACTGAAAAACTTCTCTGTATTCAGTGGCGGCTCAGCATGCGGAATGTGCCCATCTGGTGTACGCACATATTTTGTTTGTAGAGACGATGGGATATTTAGACAAAAACCTATTACGATAAATCAGATTTTACGTTAGGAGACATATTTCTTGTCCCTAAAACTGTCTTCTCAGGGAAGCGTAATCCTACACAATTTTCTACTTCCTTTTTAATTTTTAATTATGTGGTATATCTCGTACTTCTTTGTCTTGTGTTTTTTTCCCTTTGTTATTTCTTCGTTTTTCGTGTGTACGTGTGCTGCACTTTTGGGTTAGTGTTCGTCCTGCACTTGGATATTACGCTGTTACGTCACAGATACTAAAATAATGAACTGAGCTATTTCATTGACTGCACTTCTTTTGTGGAACAGCAGCACTCTGAAAACAGCTGCTTAACCTTTTAAAGACGAAGCGTATCTGTTTTATATAAGGACTCAGTGCGTACCGCGCTGTAAACACTCTCCACTTCGGTTATAAAAACCAGTCTCTTAATGTTTTATAAGGCAAAAGTTGCTGTTTGTTCTGAGATCCGTACAAAACAC
>BLKM01000868.1:589352-629538 GCA_013340265.1 Coptotermes formosanus | reverse complement strand
ACATACGAAACATTTATGTTGATAGTTACAACGTGCATTACTTTAGCGTCAAGTCAGTGTGCCAGTGTTACGGATTGCAGACAAAGGAACCTTCATCAGCGGGGCGCACACCATAATGGCGTGTCTGGGGCAGAACAGTTCGGGGCATTACCGGTTAATGCCCGGTAATGCCAAACTGTATAGGCTTGACGTATTTAATGATTATGCTTTTGTTTTATGAAAAGTTTTAGGTTATAGAAGTCGTGCGGACATACAAAAAGAAAATGAATCTTCAAACATGGACAGAACAGAATACGAAGAGAGCCTTAGAAGATATAATTAGCAAGGGAATGGGCCACAAGAAAGCAGCTCGGTCCTTTCATGTGCCGCTGGCTACTGTGGAAGCAGATCTAAAAAGTAAAGTCAACTGATGTCTACAGTTAATGAATCACACAGTTGAAGACCGGCAAAGTTTTCGGTCTAGTACATGCTCAGGCAGCCACCTTGAAAACAGCAATTTCTGTACTTAATAGGACAGGGATTTATACCACAAACCCCAGCGTTTTTGGGGAACCAGACTTCACTGCTCTTCATTTGAGCGTCAAACAACTGCGGAACATGCCGGCTGACTCTGGGGCTTTTCGGTTGCATAGACCAGACTCAACAAACACAAGGAATAGCCGTTAGAAGTGCAGTCCCTAAACACTTCTGGTTTGGATGGCAGGCCCATTTAGTTGGAAGAACCACCACTCAAATCAGTCGACCATCAAGATAAACACAAAGATATTTTTTAAATATCTCCAAAATCTGTTTTTGAGGTATCCCCCAAAGAAATATCGCCGATTCCATACGGCACACGACGCTTACCATCAACACGCCGTGGCCAGACAGCTGTACCTGTTACAGATTCACCATATAAAAGACATTTGGAAAGCACATCAGCTATCAAGCGCAAATACGACGGCAGCTGTCCTTCTGGGACAACCACAAAGAAGGGACTTGGGAATGTACCAAATATTAAAGAAAAATGGTCTGGAAAGGAGACTGTCACTGGAGACACCTCAGATGAATATGAAGATGGCGGTAGTGACAGCCACTGTATTTAATGCAAAGAAAAATATTCGGAAAGGAAGCCAAAGGATGGATGTATCAGGTGCAGGAGATGTGAGAAATGCGCCCAAGAAAAACTGCACTGGCTGGCCTGAGAAGGCTTTGAATTATTTTGTGTGTAGTGCTTGTTAAGAGTTTCATAAAACTGATCTTGAAACACAACTGTGTGTACCCGATTGTACCCCCTCACGAAACCGGCTTTGAAATTGTTCCTGTCTCCACAATTTTTCTAACCTTGAATTTCAATGCCTTGTAAGACTGACATATTGATGCCCAAGATTAATAAAAGCTGCGGAGATCAGGGCAGTGGGGTCGGTACACAAAACTTCCGACTCCGACTCCCCAGTCTTTAAAACTCCGACTCCTTCATAAAGCTCAATATGTGTTAATAATGGCAAACCTATAAGACATTTCATCATCACCACGTGAATTATCAGGCTACTTTTAGACTTACGACCTATATTTAAGTATAAGTCTAATGGTTACTGTAGCTATCAGGGTTGTGGAGTTGGGGTATCTAGTTAAGATTTTAGATAGAGGTCGGAGTCGGATTCGGAGTCGGTACATTTTCACCCAATCCGACTCCACATAAAATTCCTTCCCACTCCGACTCCGACTCCACAGCGCTGATGGAGATGGCAACAGTTTTAATTCTTTTTTAAAAATTTTCTGCCATGATACAAACACAACGGGATGCATAATAATTGAAGACATTCGGAATGCCTGATTCCAAAGAACGTCTTTTGTAAACCTCATGCACTGCAGTACACACCATTCCTTCTCAATCTTGTTACAAGCACACACGTCCACTTAAATCCTGCAAATGACTCTGACTCTATCCTTACTTCTGTTAACTGTCTCCTTATGTTCCTCTACTGAAGGACAGATGTAGTTGTCGCGCCAGTAGATATCTACATCCTGTCCTCGAATAACCTCCAACAGCCCTTCTTCGAACACTGTTGGTGCATCAGGGTGGTTAGGACTCAGCACCCTCTTCAGCCCTGTGAGAAGTGCATAGTTGGTAACACTGATGGTGTTGGCACCTCTATATATTTTGTGTGCTGCAGGAATACCTCCCTGCAGAATACAATTGTCTTGAACATCATTGATTCTGCAAGGCAATATCACACACAACAGCAACACAAAGCTTTGACGTGTTATTTCTCCTCATTCACAAATATAACTATAAATGGTCCAAAATGTCGTGTAGTGAATGCAGATCGGATACCGTTGCAGTTCCAAACAATGACTTTAGAAGTACACCACTAACGTTAAGCAGCACCCTTCGTGGATCCAGTTTGGGCAGAAATTTCTCCAAGTAGTTAAGATTAGTTTCCAAAGTGTTAAGTAAAATGTCCACTTGCTTAAGTTCTTTAACAAATGTGAATTTGGATATTGTGTTCTGAGCTAAACGCAAATCTTGCCTCAAAGTAAAAATAACCTGTTCATATGGCCGCAAATTCAGGTCTAGTACAATTCGCCAGACATAGTTATTTAAAATCATGTCTTTGGTTTTCAAAAAAATCGTACTGTGGTTCAACGGGTGGACCATCATGCCTCCTACTATGCTAAGCAAGCAACCTGTAACACAACGGGTACGTAATTTACAAAATATAATTTATCGCAAGACCGAGTTAGCTCAGTCGGTATAGCGACTGGCTACGGGCTGGACGGTCCGGGGATCGAATCCCGGTGGGGGCGAGATTTTCCGCAGCCGTCCAGACTGGCCCTGGGGCCCACCCAGCCTCCTGTACAATGCGTAGCGGGTCTCTTTCCCGGGGGTAAAGCGGCCGGGGCGTGGGGCTAGCCACCCCATCCCCTCCTCGTGCCGAGGCTCACGAACGGGTACAGCTATACCTCTACTCCCCCTCTTTGGCCCTCACAGGGCCTGTTATAGTGGGAACCTTTACCTTTACCTAATGTATCGCAATAAAAAGGATACGCAAACATACAACTTCTAAACCGACGTTGTCTTCAAACAGTTGACAGCGAACCGTGATTTAACTTGTCGGCCATTTTGCGAGTGGAGGGGCTGCTAAGTGGCCTGATAAGTGGGAGGGGTCTATGCCACTAATGAGCTAATCGTAATGAACACTGCTGCCTGCCCCACTTCCCGGGTACCGCAGATGCACACCATTCGTCAACTGTCTTATCTCTTAAGTTGGTGTCGTTGGCGCTACATGAGGGTCAGTTGCATTGGGTCCTCTGTGTTTCCACGTAATGTTGTCGCGAAATTCCGTGCATGTTACAGCACGAAACGAACACCGAAGCTTTACAAAACAGGTCCATCTTCGAATCTGGTCGTGTGGAACATAGGGCTGTGTGTTGCAGCCATATTTTTACGTCTCACCGTCCTGCAAGTGAAGTCTAGCTCGAGACCTTGTGACTGGTGGCTCTGGCCGTGTAGTCCTCAGTTCGCGACTTGACAGGGGTGTGTCGGGTGGCGCGTATGTAGGGTCTCGTGCTTTCGCACCAGGGATGTCTAAACTTTATTGTCCCGGTTCAGGGGTGTCCATAACCGGGCCACGTAAAGTTCCTGATTCGATTACTTGTTCCGGTTGGGGGTACTTGGTATTGGCACTGAGCCAATTATGGCTTCCTCTCTTTCTTCTTCGTCTTCTCCTTTCACTTCTTTTCTTCTTCTTGTCTCAGTTCCCTCCTTCTTTAGAGGGTTTTGACACGTCTTCGGTTTCCACGTGTCTTCATCGTAAGCCTTCTTTAGTCTGCTTATGTGAACCACAAATTTCTTTCCACGCATGCAATTATTTCATAATTCAGTTCCGAGAGTTTTGCAGTGACCTTGAACGGACCTGTCCCTGGCTTATGAAACTTGCGACATTGGGCTGGTTTCCTGGCCCGGTTCTACCAATATACTAGATCTCCTGTCTCCAAAATTCTTAGTTTCTCCTTTCTGTCATAGAGCCCCTTATTGTTTAGGTGTGACTTCTTGTTGTTCTTCCTTACCAGTTTGTAGGTTTGCTATATGGTTCCCTTTTCTCCTTTAGATAAGTGATCCACTTTCCCCTTTAAAATTTTCCGATACAGGGCCTTATTCCTGTTTAAGTTTCCCTGTTTGTCCTTCCGGTACTCTCCTGATTCATTTCCGGCGTTAATGCTCTCTATTACGGACTCTGTTACTTCCTCCGCCACGCCGAGTACGGTTGCCTTAGGAAGGGTCAGTTCCTCGTCGCTGAAGTTTGCAACCATGATGTAGGCGCGGCTGTTCCAACAGTTCGGTGACCGTCCTGTGACGCCACGTCGGGAGGTTGTGTTGCCCTCGATTGCCCCGTGCAAGTCTGCGAGCTGAAAAAATTCCCCCTATGGAGATTTGTGCTGGCTGCACACAAATTAGTCGCGGGAGATCCTGCTCTTTGTAAGCCTCTAACCTTCCCAGCACAATTGGCCTGCACCTGGGAGCGAACTTTACATTTTCCGTAGCCCTAACAAACCAAGACATAGACTCCTGTATATCATTTTCCGGGCGGGGGCTAGCTGGGAACTAGTCCATGCGCTGAGCCTCCCGTTCCCTTACCTGAGGGCTGCGACCATCTTGACCGCAGGATAAAATGGTGAGTGCCTTGTGCCCTGCAGGCACGACATTGTACACATGAGGCACTTTGTATCGAGCTGGTAGCACCATTTGGTTTCGCTCAAGATCAATCATGGCTCATACACTCGCCATGAAATCTGCCACTATCAGATCTGTTGCTTGTGCAGGAAGTGTGCAAACAAGGAAAGAGCGTTCGAACTCACGCCAATTTAGCACGAAGGAAACTGACTGCTGTCCTCTGATATCGAGGACTTCTCCAGTCACTCCGTACGGCTCCATTGTGGAGACTCCTACGTCACCCCTCGATACACCAGGCTGTAGTATCGATATCGGGGAACCCGTAGCTATGATCATTCTCCTCGGCATTCCCTCTCTCTCCACCTCAATAGTGGGGGTGCCGTGTTCCAACTGCATGGCAAACGAGGATTTAGCGACAGCATTGTCAGACGCGATGAGGCGGAAAGAGCTGTCTTCATTCGCTCCTCTCTCTAGATATCCTGACGCTTTGTTTCCTTTTTCACCCCTTTCTAGTTCCATGTGAGGGCTTCTGTTGCGGGCAAAGTGAACGCTTCGAACGCTCACTGGGATTCCTTCTCTTTGGTGAATTGGTGGAGTTGTCCTCCCTTTTTAATCTCGTAGGGCACTCTCTGGCAAAGTGGCCTACTCCCTCACACTCCTAGCACCTCAAGGCAGCTTTCATCTGCGCATTTCTAGTATTCGGAGTCGTTGGCTTGTCTGACTTACGTGGTGCGCTGTTTCGCTGAGTTTCGCGTCGGTTGAGCTACGTAGCTTACGCACGTCATGGCGGCTGCGACTTGGCGAAGCGAATTGCAACCTTACTGAACTGACAAATTTCGCGTAAAAGGTTTCGTTAAACCGTTCCTATTTCTCGGCCTGATCAAGTGGGAGTGCCACGCGTAACGCTTGCTCCATTGTAGAAGGACTAGCGTATTTTACTTGCCGACCGGGCTCTCCCGCTAAACCCGAAGTATAGCTAGCCAGGAGCATTCTTTCCGCATTTTGGTAGTGGATGGCTTGAGACAAAGGGTCATCCACTTTGCAGACTATTTTCTGGGACAAAGTCAAATTCTTGGGGGGTTTCATTCCTCCCTTGCCTGGCCGTCTGCAAATGCATAAAATCGTATTGGTCTGTATGAATGTCTCGAAACCGGTGTGTAAATACACTTTTGAATTTGCACCAAGTCATGTCTGCCGAATGTAACTCTACGCACACATTTTAAAATTATCGTGCCGCGTCAGTCACTTTTAAGTACGGCAACATGGACCTTGTCAGCGTCCTGCCAGCTTCCTACTGCTGCTGACGCCTCCATACTGTTAAAGAATTCTTCCAATTAAATCGACTTGTCGGTGCCCGAACATTTTGGGACTAGTGAGATTAGGGACAAATCTTTGTGCGCAACGGGGGCTCCCCTGTGCATCAACTCTCTCGATCTTTGTAATTCGGTTTTCGTCTCAGCAAGTTTGTTTGGCAAACGCGCCTCTGCCATGCTTCAACCCTTCCGTACCGTCACAGTTCACAGTAATACAAAACACTAGTAACTACGCATAACAAGAAGAAAAGAACGCAGTAAGCTTCCTGGGTCTATGCTGGCGTATCGTAGCAGTTTAATTTGGAATTTTGAAATTCAAGCTCCCTGCTTTACCTATAACCTGATTTTTGGATCCAGTGCGGTTCAGGACAACCCAACCGCTGCAAAACCAATTTTGTAGTGCCTCCTCACGCACTGGCGCCAACGCGGGTAGGACAGATTTGGGGAGGAGGTATTACTGTCAGTGGTTAAGGGGGCACTAACTGGATCCACGTTAACCCACAGGCTGCCACCAACCGATCTATTATCCCAGAGCAGATATCGGTAACTGCCGTATGTATGTGGCTCTATTCCCCCATGTTTCAAAGCTAGTGAGACAGCCGGCGGAAATAAACTGCATTCTAGTGACCTGTAATGCTATCCCTCTACTCGCGTGAGGAATTTGCTAACTGTGCAGGATGTAGCACAGAGCTTTCAAAATTTCAATTAAACGGTGTATAATATCTACGAAGGAAACAATGTATAAAAATTAAATATCTTACAGGATTTACAAATTACAGTTTATGCCACAAGGTGGTAAATTAATTGCTCGTCCTTTTTGTAATAAAAATTCGTTAAGCCGCGTTGGTCTTAGATGTCCAATTTCTAATTAAATCGCGAAAACGTTAATATCCAAAGGTGCTCCGTTCCAGTAATATCGTCAACCAGAATACTTATAAATTCAACACCGCTACACACCTCGAAAACTCAACCATATCCTGCAATATCTCATGCCTTGAAGGTACCTTTGCGGGAGCTTGAATGTCTTGCCGAAAATTATGGAACTTGAATGAGGGCGTTTGCCTCGCGGCACTCCCTTAAATAGAGAGGACAAGTATGCCTGGAATCGCAGCGTCTAGCGTACTTGTGACAGCGGCGACCCGTGGTCAGTAACCGCCGTACGCAGCTAATTTACCTTATCTGGCAGCTTTACTAATCAATAAGTCAATGTGCCCAAAGGTTACCAGGCTAAAACTAAAATACCAAAGATAACAAAATGCTTTACAAAAACCCAAAAAGGGCCCTTACACATTCATTACAGTATTTTAAACTTCATCCTTTCCTGTAACTGACTGTACTTGTACAATGGATTTAATCTCTCATACAAATTCTATTGTATTTTTACGTTTATTACATTCATTACATATCTATAATGTATCAATGATGTATGAATTAACCTAATGTATCTCCATTAGATAAAGTTTTTGACATGACTGATCTATGTTATACACAGCTAACAGATTTTAAGAAAATGTTCTATATCCATGGTTGTACCCATGACTGTATCTGTGGCACGTGAAAAAAAAATTCAAATTCAAGTTCTTCTTACTTTGTCGGTAAACCTCAGTTGGTACATCCACATTCCTAACTGCAGTTGGAACAATCAACATGGCGCCACATGATAACCTTCACATCTGACACAGTGGAGTCCCGTGTTCCTACATTTCTTCAATGTTCAATCACTCGTGTTGTAATTAACAAAGCAGATTATCACTCTACACTCACTACAGTTCCTTTTACACACATTTCACAAACTTTCCCACCGTCCCACACCTATACATTTGTCACTTCTACCACAGTCAATATCCGGCGCTGCTGCAACAACACCACTGGGTAGCCAATGTACTTTATTAGTAGCACTACCACAATCATAAACGACCAGCACCACTACTAGATGATCTGTGACCACAACTACTATACAACTTGAACAACATTACAACACAGAAACTCTCTTTTGCGGGAACACTATGTACCTCCCATAATTGTACAAAAAAGTTCAAAAGCTCGATCCTGTCTTCAGAGAGCAAAGGGACAACTCGTCTCAACAAATACACGAGAACTGCAGGCTATGATTTGCACCACCTTCATATGGGGGCGATTCGACCTCTCACTTGGGAATGAGTGTCACATTACTCTAAAAAATTCAGTTTCCTACACACATGCGCCATCTCCTTTTGAACAAAGTATTTGCAATGGTTAAAAATGCAAGGAAGGGTAAAGAATAGTGTTATCATGACACGGGCAAATGTATTAATTGAAGATGAAAATAAACCACAGACTGCACAAATCTTTTTATTCACATATGAGTGCACACAAATATATCACGCCCTATGCCTTAGTGTTTTGTACCTAACCGGCCAGGTCCATGCAGCTTTACAGCCAGCACCTCCTAACATCACTTAAAATATGATGGGGCATTGCTACTCGTAGTAATACAATACAATACAATACAACACTGCATTACAGGAAGAGAAAGAAAACACAGACAAGGACATGCTTAGTCATGAAAGTAAAAATACTAAATCACAGAGGCAAGAACATCTAACCAGTCTAGGCACCTTTGGATGAATCATACTCTCCGTAACTGCATAGGATAAAACATATCGCGCGTCATTCCCAAAAGTACTTAACATCTACGTTTTCAATAAATGCTACCAGCAACACAGATAATGCCATATCTTTACAAGGCATTCTCTACGGGCAAAAGTGATCAGTTTTATTACCATGCTGTCACAAAACACTCTTCGGATGAATTCCACATTCGGAATACGTATAAAAATGTGACACCATACTGCTAACTCCTGGCACTCTAAACTTTACAAAGAACAGAGTAATATTATGGTGTAAATACACACCGTACTTCCAGGGTCATGCACATATTTTTCTGACGTAAAGAGAATCACTCTTAATAACCAATAATTATAATGCACGGAGTGGACACCATGCTGCACAAACATTTAACCATTTATTTCTCAGAATCTTTTGCCATGTTCTGAGCAACCAATAAAGTAACAACAACAGATGTGAGTTAGCCACCCGCCACACATGAACCGTACTGACCTTACTCATGGCGGCACACGACCCTCACTCTTCAGGGTTACTGTCATTTGTCCTGCACTTCCAGTTCAGTTGTTCATCCAGGAAAGCTTCTAGCTGTGGGTTGCCTCCAAGTTTTGCCACCTCAGCCCTTGCTTCAGCATCAAGTTCCTCAAGAGTGTCCCTTGTGTAACTCAAAGACCCAAACCTCTCCAGCAATGCAAAACAGTACTTCTTCAATTCCACATCCCGAGTTCGTTGCCGCAGGATGTCTGTATTGTTGCAGTTAAGGATAATATTCAGAAGCTCTATTATGTCATAAAAGCACAAGGCCTTTTGCTGTAACCTCGAAATGTGAAACTTCAATACAGTCAGCCCTCAATTTATGCTACATCACCGCACAAAAATCATACTTACAGCCACCTGTGGAGCCATTCTTTCTCTCATACCTAATACATAACAAAGCACTGCAGCTACAGAAACATGAACAGACACAAGATTCCGTTGCTGCCATCCTGTAACATAATATATCACCATAAGTACACTAAGTACACTAGGCCACAGCAGTTTTGCTGCTACCCCTGCACCGTGTCTTCCGCTTCTAAATGTTCCACTCTGACCTATTTATGAAACTTCATATAAGCCAGTCAGCAAAATCGAATTTAATTTAATCGTCCTAACCCTTACCTCTTCTACCTACTCACAGTAGGTGTCGAGGTTGTTTATTTTTGCTTTATCACACTCAGACACACACCACAGTCGGTAGGTCTCCTCTGGACAAGGGATCGGCCCGGCGCAGAGACCTCTACATTGACAACACAAACACTCGCAACAGACAAACATCCATGCCCCCGGTGGGATTCGAACCCACCATCCCAGCAACCGCTCAGCCGCAGACCTACGCCGCAGACCGCGCGGCCACTGGCATCGGCAATTTCAATTTTATCACTAAGGTTAATTACATTTTTCAATTTTTCTCCGGTACATCTGCAAGAAAAGTTGCAGAACTGCGCCTATTAGCTTCTTCAAGCCCATCTGTGCATGTGTAACGTCACATACGGAAAAGAGTCTTGCGGAACTGTAGGCTGAGTGCTGTCAGGAGAAATAATGAACTGTGTACTCTCAAGAATGGGGCAACATTTTGAGGTGTAAAGAACACAGACTTTGAGGGACAAGAGTCTGGATAATTTACACTGACTCAGAAACAGGTATTATAAGGACAGGTTATTGCAACAATAAAGAGAAGGGGCAGAAAAGAAGATTATTTGGAAATATCTGTGAAGGTAAAAAAGGAAAGGATGATAAAGAAACAAGACATTGGAGAAAGAAATTTAGGTGTCACGTACACGTTTGGGACAGATATGATGCACGTCTATTACAAGTATACAAAAATGATAAACGTTTTAATATTTTACTCTTCGGACGATGGATAAAGTCCAAGACCCCATCACCACACAATACTGAAGAAACGTATTGAACAAATATTACCAAAATCACGTAGTGCCTGTTACACAGTTAGATCGTTGTGCTATACCAGCTGTATATCTAGTCTTAAGATGACTTACTTTGCTTACTTCCGTTCGAAATTAGGGTATGGTATCATTTTTAGGCGAAATTCAACTGATATTAAAAGAGCTTCCAGCTCCAAAACAAGATACTCAGAATCATGACTGGTTGAAATAGTAAAACATCACGTAAACGTTTCTTTAGTTAATTAATTCTAACACTGCTTTTGTAATACATAGTGTCCCTAATGAGATTCTCTTCGCAGAACAAAGAAATTTATGTATTTAATAGCTCCGTGCGTGAGTTCAATATTAGAATCAAACTGAAGTTGCATAAACCATCAGTTAATATGTCAGAAAGATGCTTATTACACAAGTATAAACATTTTCAACAAATTACCAAAATTCATTACTGATTTGGTATGAGATAAAAAAGGTTTTATAGTATTGCTGGAAAAGTAGTGAATTAAAAAATCTTTTTACTCTATGGAAGATTTCTTAAATGATAACGCTCATACGTGATGAAGTCTAGTGAGTGCGCTGAAGGAATTTATTGAATAATTCAGGCTACCTGTTTTATTGCTTTTAAATTCATTTTAATATTGTATATTAAGCAGAGTATCATGTAATTCAAGTCAATTGTGTTTATTGGTTTTGACAGTCATTTGTAACATTTTATAATAAGTATTATGTACATTATTTTAGTGACTGACTACTGATTATTCACAATCATTTTTTTTTATTTTTTTGTGATATGGATCATATCCAGTGTAAGTGTGACACTAACGGATTGACGAAATGTACGAAAAACATCATGCAGTAAGTTCTTGTGATCAGTAGTTTAACTAGGATACCAGGCGGTTGATATGATGCACCTCAGACAGTAATTATTCAGCGAGTCAAAATAGAAAAATCACTTTTCTTAAATGTTGGCAATATGATTTTAGAATAAGTAGAATAATACTAGAGAAGACGTGCACAACACTAAAAGTAGCCAAATATTAAAACTTCAAAGTACCAGATAACGAATGGCTCTGGAACAAAAGGATACGTATCACCTGGCTGTCATCTGGATGACTCGTTATAGCGTGGACTATTGGGAAACTAAACTTGCCTTCTGTGAGGTCTTCACAGTAGCCTTTGTCCTTTGCATACTGTAAGAAAAACCAAAAATTTTTAAGCGACATTTCGATGTTAATTCATTACAACTAACTAACTAAATAAATAAATAAATAACTCAATGGAGCAGAGGCCTTCTTGAGAAGCTAAGAGTTTCTAAGCTAGTCA
Organism: Coptotermes formosanus; assembly: GCA_013340265.1. NCBI lineage: Eukaryota > Metazoa > Arthropoda > Insecta > Blattodea > Rhinotermitidae > Coptotermes > Coptotermes formosanus. The sequence continues at coordinate 617,701 of BLKM01000868.1, read as the reverse complement.
AGAAATTCCTTGCATTTTATGGAACAAGGAGGTTCATTACCGCAATCACAAGAGCCCGCCACCTGTCCCTATCCTGAGCCAGCTCAATCTAGTCAACGAACTCCAATCCCACTTCTTGAAGATCCATTTTAATATGATCCTCCCATCTATGCCTGGGTCTCCCAAGTAGTCGCATTCCCTCAGGTCTCCCCATCAAAATCCTGTATGCACGCCTCTTCTCCCCCATACGTGATACATGCCCCGCCAATCTCATTCTTCTCGATTTGATTACCCGAATAATATTTGGTGATGATTACACGTTAATAAGTTCATCGTTATGTAGTCTTCTCCATTCCCCTATCGCCTCGACCCTCCTAGGCCAAATATCCTCCTCAGCACCCTATTCTCGAACACCCTCAGTGTTTGTTCCTCCCTCTGTGAGAGACCAAGTTTCACACACATACAAAACAACACGTAACGTACTGTGTATTTTTATATTGTGATTTTGTCCTGCATTCTGATTTCAAGACATGACTATGTACTTAGTTTTCTCAGCATTTACTTCTAGACCAATCTCCTTACTACCAATCACTAAATCTTCCGCGATTTTCTTTATACTATGTATGCTTCCGCCCAGTATATTAACATCATCAGCATAAACCAGAAGCTGATGTGTGCCCTTCAATTTCAAGCCCTCCTGGTTTGCCTGAACCCTCCTAATGGCATATTCTAAAGCAAAGTTGAAAAGCAATGGCAATAGAGCATCTCCTTGTTTCAAACCATTCTTAATAGGAAACTCTCAGACAGATGTCTGCCTACCCGAACTCTGCTATAGGTTTCACACATTACAACCTACATTAACTTATATCCACACAGTGCATCCTGATAAAAACAAACTATATGTCAGTTCAAGTTTACTTCCATGTTTTTGCCAAGTTTGCTAACTAGTTGTCAGATGTCACCAGCACAGAGCAACTTCTAGCAATAAGTTTAGATACGCTACATGTTAGTTTATGGGGAATTTAAGGTGATAATTTTTTAAATTAAAGGTACAATTAGCACACAGACGTTTAAATAGAACATGATATAGATTTTTGTTACATTTAAGAGTGGATATATTCAACTATCTGTTGTACTGTATAAAGGGATAAATAACACCACCGTGCCATAAAATCATATATGGCATAAAGTCTCACACATTTTTCAGAAATATATGCAGTAAGTTCTTCAAAGGCGATCAGCTAAGATTTTAATATATCAAGTGACAGTTCAGATAGTAATTCGGTCATCTTCATGCACGTAATTCTACAGATCTCTTAGCTTTGTGTTTCATGCTCAAATAATGACAACATTCGGGATATAGAGGGCTTCAAATCAATGCAGCCCACACCTTCGCGGCACCACGCTTATGCACATGGACAACTTAACCATGTAGAGCTGACAGCTCAGATGTTACCTGCTCCATACAAAGATTGCAGTAGTCATCCCGAATCTGGTAGTACAGCCCCAAGATGCTAGTTAGTTTCGTGAGGTCCACTTTGTTGTCACTCAACAGCTGCATCGGTGCGATTTCAAACATCAACCCTCCACCCGCTTCTGTTAAAACCAGACATTTCAGGTTTAGGCAAATCGGCATGAAAAAACAAAACATGCATAACGTCACAAACACAACCTTCGCTACGTATAAAGTACTTATATTCAGCACCAGAAGTTAATGCCATTTACAGGGAAACATCTAGAAGCAGACACAGGATTTTAGTATGAAAATATGGATAATGATGATAAACCCTTTGCAGCTGTGTCAAATTTCTTCCAGACAAACTTCACGCAAAAAATCAGAGAACACAGGAGAAGGGGGAACGTGCCGCAACAAGCACCTACACATAGCCAGAATTCATGACACTCTACACACGAGTCCAATGCCTTCCTCGCAGAACATGAGGATCCCACCACAGTAAACAAACAGCCTTACTCCGACGCTATAAATATCCAGCCCCAATAAATCACTAGACCAAGCAAAATATGACTCTTCACAAAAATCCGGTACCTTATATATATACATATCATTAAAAAAATGCCTTGATCTAGAGTTCAAGAAATTTCATTCCACGTCCAGAAACTTCCCACTAGTAACTGCAGCCCATCACTGCGTGTGTATGAACAGTAAGTAAACACAATGTTTGTAGGTGCAATCCCAATCAACAAAACAGTAAATTCATTGTCTATGTTTGTATAACTTTCATCCTTTGTTATGTTCTCTGCAGTCCTGTCGTCATTCTGCAGTATAAATACCTTCCTCCAAGGCAAGAGCAAATGCACTGAAAAAACACCTGTATTCAGAATTAAATTTTCTCCTGCTTTGGAAGTTTCCATGAGATTAGTCTCATCCAAGGGGCACAGATTTTTAACAGATAAATTAGAGGGAAAATTTTCTCACAGATTTTGTCAAATTGCTTATATAGTGAAACCGTCTCTCAATATGTATGAGGAAGAAAAGGAATACAAAGCTTGAACCAATGACAATTTATTTTTCCAGCCCAAGGTAGAATACGGCGATTTCTGTTGCCACCGTCCCTAATGTAGGAGGGAGAATTAATCCCTTCACATGTTAAATGTACGAAATTTGGCCCTCAAAAAATTGGTCTCAGACCACAGAAATTAAATTTTAACGAATGTACAACTTTTCTAATGGAAACTGTTCAATTCATATTTCTCTGTCACTGTGTCATCATGGGATTTTAGAGCATTTTCACAAGATTATAGCCTTCTGAGATGTGACCAGTCAACATAAAATGTCTGTAGTTTAGCAAAATAATCCGGTTTATATGATGAAAAACATGGTGTCTATCAGTTAGCACTGATGTTTCTTTCTGAATTCTAAATTACCTTTCCATTGACATTCATTCTGCCCTGTTCTACACATTACATCTATTCTCTTGACTTACAGTGACAAACAAAGTTTATCAGAAAGTATTGTTTTATTTCAGAGAACACAATATGACCTCAGCAGTGAACATGGCACCATTGAAATATACGTATTCGATGTCAGGCAAGATAATCAGATCTCTTACTGATCCTGTTGTGTACGTTCAAGTAAATAATCTCCTACCTGTCCAGCCACTTACTTCTGTCAGATTCTATATGAACTTCAAATAACCTCTTCTGAACAACGTTTGCCCTGTTCTAAACCACTACTGAAATGCATTCTAGGTTAATATCCGTCCTTTGTACACAGTCCATTGAAAGAATAAACATCTAGGATTATCATGCCTCTCCATTTGCATACTTTACCTTGACAAATCCTTGATATATTTTAACGACATTTGTATGAATATTTTGCCACTGCAGGCCATCTAAGGTTTTTTGTTCAGTTTCCCACCACTGATAGTGACAGTACAGTGGGCACATAAATGTACGAATTGCGAGGGACAATGACACCACATTTAAAACAGGGCAACCACAGGAAAAATAGCAATGTTGGGTTCCCACAGCCCCTGTAAAGAATTCAAACATTCGTTGACCATTCAGTGACCTTCGGATCAGTTTGGGATTCTTCATGCCGAAAGTTCTGGCAACTTCGAGAGCTAGCGTCGCGTGGCGTGACTCGATCCGAAAAGTTCAGCCTTGCTCAGGCATGTGGATTTGACGGTCAGAAGTTGGCCGTGCTCTTGGGAACCCAAATAAGTGTTCTCATGCGATGTAAAGTATAACGGTTGTGTGTGTGTGTGTGTGTGTGTGTGTGCACGCGCGCATAAGTGCACGTGCGGAAGATACAAGACACTTGTGCATGTGAAAACACATGAGTGATTAAGTGCATAAGTGTGGGTGAAAAACATAACAAGCAACCAGGCTGTAATCAATAATGTTAAAATTTCTATCCAAGATATCTGGAATAAATGACACCATTCAGTATGCCAAAGTTCAAAGAAGGTGTCAGTAAACCACATGCACTTCGGTACATGCCACAAGATCCTTTCTTTTTACAAAGCACACAGCTCCAGTTAAATCCTTACTTCTCGTAGCCATCTCCTTATATTCCTCTAATGATGGACAGATGTAATTGTCACGCCAGTAGATCTCCATTCCCGGTCCCCAGTACATTTGCAACAGCTGTTCTGTGCACACTTTTGTTGCCTCCGGGTGGTTAAGATCCTGTGCCCTCTTCAGCCCTCTGAGAAGTAGATAGATGCCAGCACTGATTGTGCTGGCAACTCCATATATTGTGTGTGCCGCAGGAATATCTCTACGTAGAACAGAGTTGTCTTCAATATCATCAATTCTGCAATGCAATATTATACACAACTCCAATACAAAGTTTATAACACAATATTTTTCCTTATACATATATATTTCACACTTGGCGTTATCCAGTGACTGCTACTTTAGTCTTTGGGTTCGGGTTATTTTATATACAAAATTACTCTGATGCATGGCCATTTGTATTTACGAGAATTATGAATATAAATATTTATGTATGGAACTCTGTACACTTTCAGGCCAATAAATCAAGAGCACAACAGCAAGTCTTCTGTTTTGTATTTCTCAGAGTTACTGTATACAACTAAAAGAAAAACAAGAAAAAAATTATCTTACATCAGCAAGTGATAAAATAACATACACATTTTATAATAATACTTCAATATAGCAATAGAAAACAGTTTTGGATACGTGTGTAATAGATACACATACAAACAGACTTCTTGGCCCCTTCTTCCCCACTTGGAATCTCCTTTTATTTTCAGTGGCGTTAATAATTTTATCTTATAATTCATACTAGTTTCTGAAGCTTCAAATGACTGTGATTCAAAGGCGCACGGGGGGGCGGAGGGGGAGGAGCTGCCGGGTTGCAGCCCTGAACCCCCGAAAACCGAAATTTAAAAAACACAGATTTTGTAGATGATATCAAAAGTTTTACGGCTTTCCCCTTCAGCCGAAATCAGTCACTGAAATCAGTTGGTGACTATTACATTACAACTTTGAAAATAACTTAATAAAATTAAAAAACAAACAAACAAGAAGATAGGACAATGTGGTTGAGTCATGGAACATGTAGTAATATTCGTATGTATATAAATAAGTTGCAGACAGTGTAATTGATTGACTGATATCACATTCCATTAAATCCGTTCGAAGGTTACAAAACCATTCGGATATGGATATAGTCAAGATAGTAATGGATATCTGCTTATAACAAGCAACGTCTTGATCATAAGAGCATGTAAATAAAACAGAACTTAAGTAGTATAACATTTAAGATACCATAGTAAAATTTAACTTATAATAATGTATAACTTATACATGCGCAACTGTTACAAGGTAAATACATATATCCATATACAAAATTAAGTACAATCGATTTAATGATTTTACTCATTTGTTGCTAAAAATATTATTTAACGAATAAAATGTATTTTTTATTAAAATTGTTTTAAAATCTTTTTAAATCTTTTAGGATTGTTACTTTCTATTTTAATATATGAGGGTACAGCATTATATAACTTTATACCCATACAATATACCCCCTTGTTGTACTTGGTCAAATTAATAATTGGTTAATGAAGGTTAGAATATTGTCTAGATTCAATTTGATATATCTCAGAATTGAGAGTACAGTTTTCATGTTTCTTATCACACACAAAAGAAGAGAAAAGATGTACTGAGAAGGAAGTGGTAGTATTTCTAAGTTTGGAAACAACTTTCTACAAGAGTCGGCTCTTCTACAGCCCGTCATAATTCTTATTATCCTTTTTTGCAACCTGAACATCTGTATACTATCGGAAGAATGCCCCCAGAATAATAGACCAAAAGTCATTACCGAATGGAAGTTAGAATGATAAATAATCTTCAAAATGCGAAATGACACATACGGCTTAATTGATCGCATAACATAACAAGCCAACCTTAGTTTTGAGGCAATGTACTTAATATGTGTATTACATGAAAATACATTATCTATATAAAGACCAAGAAATTTTGTTGTAGTTAGTTCAGAAATTTTAGCTTCAAATATCATCTTTATTTCTGAATTATTAATATTTTTATTTATATAGTGAATAAAATGAGTTTTTCTAAATTTAAAGAAGGTTGATTTACTTTAAACCACTTATTTATTTGATCAAAAGCTACACTACTGTCATTTTGAAATTGTGTACATTCGGACTTGTAATTAATATGCCAGTGTCATCTGCAAATAAGGCTGAAGTAGCTTTGCGTGCGGTAGCCTTAAGTAAGATATTTATATATAAAAGAAACCATAATGGGCACAAAATCGAGCCCTGTATTACCTCTTATTTTATTTCAGTCCATTTTGAAATTCTGTTGTAATTACTAATGAGAGTTTTTGATTTTGATTCTTTGATATCTGTTATTTAAATATGATTACAATAATAACTTAGCCTTTCCACTTATCCCAAAGGATGGTAATTTAGATACCAATAAAACAGGATTTATAGAATCAAAAGCTTTCTCAAGATCGCAAAAAATACTGCCAGTGACTTCTTTATTAATTAGTGAACTTAAAACGTCATTTGTCAATTTAAAAATTGCATCATTAACTGCTATGCCATTTTATAGCCGAATTGATTACTTACAAGTAATTTGTTACAATTTAAATGTTCGGATAATGTAATATATAAGGCTTTTTCTAAAACCTTCGAAAATGAAGTCAATAATGATATTGGTCTATAATTGGCTGGATCCATTCTATCACCTTCTTGTATATTGGTTTAACAACAACAAATTTTAAGCAATCAGGAAAAACTCCAGTCAGTATGGATTTATTACAGATGTACGTTAATGATGAAAACATATAATTAGTACTGAGTTTTAGCACTTTAGTGGAAGTTTCATCACACCCATTCGCGTTCTTTGATTTTAATGTTTTTATTCCTGATATTAATTCTTTGGTTGAAAATAATTTAATAACAAAACTTGGGGGAGGATTGAAATTAACGTGTTAAAGATAAGAAGTACAAGTTACACAGCTGTCTTCATTGGCCTTATTATTTACAGTATTGTTATTTATACTGTTAATTACTGATGAATAACACTTATGAAAAGTATCTGCTATACAACATGCTGATCTTTTAAGTATTTACCTTCTACCCTTAGCTCTTCCAAGTGTTGTTTATGCTGTACTTACAACATGATTTTTATAACATAATTTTAAAATAAAACATAAATTATATAGAGCCTCAGGAGCAGCCCCCCACCCAAACACACACACACACACACACACACACACACAGGGAAAAGATCCGAGTGTGCGCCTGCTGTGATTAAAACACAATTTTTCACTCAAACTAACACTGATATAAAGATTCAGGTTCTGGAGCATCCAAAATAATATCCCACAAATTCCACCCCAAAACGAAATATACCTAAAATAAAATTTTCACGTGTTAGTTCTCTAAAGACATGTCACAATGATTGAGTCACTATACCGACATTTTGTTTCCCTCTGGCGTTTATCTCAAAAAACAGTTGACATATAACACATATTTCTGAATTTCGTTACACTCCCGTCTTCTGGTGGTTATTATTGTCCAGTACGTACTAACCAATGTTTAAAATTGGTGGTGTCGGCTGGAGAAGTCAAAGTGAAATAACTTCTAGGCCTTCATTTTTTGTTGAACACAGACGCATATAACAGAAATGTCATTAATATTAATCCATGTTCTTCTTCTAATTAAGCAGTCGTGTCAGTGTCTCCGTTTAACAAATTTCTGACATAAAACTGTGTAACTAATGGAGGGTATAGAAAAGTCACACATGAACAAACACACGTAAAGTATGATGCAAAGTGCATATTTACATCACTTCCAACTTAAGACCTATAAAATTTAGGGACTTGGTTTTTGTTGTAAAACGTGTCCGTGAATCAACCCCACATTTAAATTCAAATCTGCCACTCCCATATAATTATCTGCAACACAGCCTTGTTACTGTCCATGACAAGAAGTTACGAAAGTACAACAGTGTTTTGTCCTTCGGTGATGCACTGTTCAAAACCAAGTTTCATGAAATTTTTGAACGAGGGGAAGAGTGTAGAGACAGGGAAATTAACAGACCTAAACAAAAATAATTAAAAATGCTAAACCTGCCGCAATAAAGGATAATAATTGTACTTACAGCATACCAGAGTAATGAAACATCTGAGCAATGTCCTTCACCATAACGCGCTTATTGTCTGGAACCTTCAGCCAGTAGTTGCAAGCGTCGGCAAACTTTGGTCGAATCTGCTTGCCAGGAACTTGCAGAATACGTGTCAATGGCTGTAGGAGTTCCTGAAATAACAATTTCTTATGATGTGATGTACGTTAATGTGATTTAGTCAAATGCAGAATAAGACTTATCACACCTAAAAATATCCAGCTCTTGTTCTAGGAACAGAATTAAAAGTTTCATACTTTTCTTTAGCAGTGCAGCATATCCATGAGTTTGGAAGCACACAAGATGAAATGCATCAAATTATCATTTTGGAAGTTCCTCTTTTTCAGGATTATATTTTTTCACTACACAAAATGTAGCAGGAGGCACAAAATGAATTTATGCAAGAATTGATGAGAGGCTTTTTTTTCCTTTATTTTTTGTTTCTTTCATTCTTCAAAATTTGATGCAAATTTTGCGTTACTCCTCTTTTTCTTGACGTAGCCGTTTGTCCACAATACTGTGTGATGGGCCAGATATGCCACGATGGGTTATGTTGCCTGTTAGTAAATACAGCTGTATGAAATAAAGATCCTTACGGCTTCTTAATTCTGCTCAGCACACGAACTAAATAAATAACTAATTAACTAGGTAGCTAACTTGTTACTAACAAACTCCATAGAGCATAATTCTTCTTGAGGAGCTAACAGGTCCTCTGCAATTGAAGAAATTCCGTGCATTGTTTGGAAACCGTGGGTTCATTGGCGCATTCAAAAGCGCCCTCCACCCATTCATATTTTGAGACAGATCGATCCAGTCCATGTCTCTCATCTCATCCCACTTCTTGAAGACCCATTATAATATAGCTTCCCACCTATACTTAGGTCTTCCAAGTGGCCTGTTTCCCTCAAGTTTCCCCACCACACCGCTGTATGCACCACCCCTGCCCTTGTACACGCCACATACCCCGCACCTCTCAATTCTTTATTATTTAAACACCTGACCAATAGTTGGCGCGCAGTGTAGTATATCAAAGAAAGTAGAGGGCTGGGAACATAGAATGGAGCATAGAAATAGAAGCCTTGACCGAGAGGGAAGTGTTGAGTGCGTTTCAACACTTAAGACCTGAATTTCAAGTACACAGCAAAACGCAGTCATGACTAAATAATTCTTAGGTTCATTAAATGTTGAATTCTTGATACAGCTGGTAACTGCAGAATTGTACATCTAGTAGAATAAAAATGTATTTTTCGAGAAATGTCGAAGTGTAGAAGTTAGTAATTTAGAAGCAAAGAACCCAGTTGCAATCAGCAAAGTGACAGACTTTCCGGTGGCAGATCATATCGATTGAATCCCAGAAAACAGCTAGTAACGCGTTTTTGTACAGACATCCAGGGCATTTGCTTTCACGTCGTAGACCATTGAAACTGGAGGCTTTTCAACCTTAAAATCATGAAACAATCATTTGCTATAAAGAGATCATGGTTGCATCATCAAAGCTGTACTTTTGGTGACACTTGCGGTCAATATGATTGCTCCATGACACTGAGACCTGTTCACCTCCTGTTACATCGACATTTCTCTGTTGTGCAACACTTAGTCTATATTTTAGAACATGCTACAACACTGAGCAACAGTTATATACCTTACAAATATGATAAATTCTTGCTCCTACAGTTGCAACACCGTATTTACGACAAGAGTACATATCACAAAGCCCCTCATTATGCAGTCTACTGCACTCTCCTGGTACATCTTCCCTCTTCTGACCAAATATCTTCCTCAGCACCGCATTCTCGAACACTCTCAGCCACCGTTTCTCCCTTAGAGTGAGAGGCCAGTTTCACATCCATAAAATACATCTGCCAAATTTTTGGTTCTCTATATATTAATCTTTGTAAATTTGGGTAACAAACTGGAAGACAAACGATTCTGCAACGAATGACGGCAAGAATTCACCAAATACAATCTATTCTTTATTTCTTCATGAACGCAATTCTGATCTGTTAGGGTTGTTCGCACATAATTGCACTGTTCCACCCTTTCATCGGATTTATTATGTATCTTTATAATACTATTTTATTCCTTTTCACGAAGTACGAACACACACTTAATTTCCTCGGCTACCAATTCTGGACCGATCTCCTTACTAGTGATTAACACAGCTTCTATTTTTCAATTGTTTACGTCGTATCAAAAACCAGTCCATTTCCGAAACATTTTTGAATGGTTCGTAACATGGGAAGTGTTTACGGTAGGGAGTTGTTAGAAAATCACCCATCACCAAAGATGGAGGATAACCCCTTGTCGGCTGTCCGCGACTGCTTATTCAATACAGTCGCAGCTACTGTCCGCATTAAAATCCTTCAATTTCATTACCTCATCTTGCTCCCTGTCATCCGTCGTGCTGCAAGGAACTCCGTTTCCTTTCCCGGATCCTTCCGACGTAAACAGTGTCCGTTGTAGAACTGCCTTGTCCGCTAACACGGAAATATATTGAATGCGTCGCAACAACCTGACACGCTGCATTTTCAAAACTAACATGCTCACCAAATACTGGATAGATAAAAATGCAAGTGTTTATAAACATGTGTACTGACTCTAAAAACATTTCAATGCAATGAAAGAACAAGGAATAAAATGTCTAACAAAATACGCATGCGCATACATACAGCTGATTCATTGTGCTTGGTACCAATTGAACACAGGTGAAAAAAACTGAATACGGCTACTGGAAAGAGGAAATTGGCGGATTTTGAAAATATTTGCCGATACTGCAAAAAACTAATGAAACACAGTTGGAACTGCGATGTAGGAATGTATCAGCGCGGCTCCCAGTGGAGACCTTTTCTGAAAATCTGTCGAGAAATTCCAGAGTTCGTTAAAGTCGAGCAAAAGTTCAGGCACGCTAAGTGAGACCTAAGTGGGTTATATTGTTGCCTGATACCTTAAAGTCGAGCAAAAGCTCAGGCACGCTACGTGAAACCTAAGTGGGTTATATTGTTTTCTGATACGTTAAAGTCGAGCAAAAGCTCAGGCACGCTACGTGAGACCTAAGTGGGTTATATTGTTGCCTGATACGTTAAAATCGAGCAAAAGCTCAGGCACGCTACGTGACACCTAAGTGGGTTATATTGTTGCCTGATACGTTAAATCTCCATTAAAGCCATCTGTTCGAGTGAAATGGTACCAAGTTATTACTGCAGCCAAGGAGACAAACATGACCCGACTCTGCCACAGTGTTGTGTTATAAGTATATTGGCGCTCTTCTTTAGAATCTGCCTGTACGCCTACCGGCTGAAAAGAAAAGCTGACTAAAATACCCACACCTTCGGGATTTTCAGCTTTCGTACTTCTAAAGATACCGGCGGTTCGAACTGACAGGAACTGGAGGGAGGATCCATGATTGCAGCTCATCTAAGTATAAGACCTTACGCATATTAGCACTGATAACGCAAAATAAACTGGTTTTGCTGACGTGTGCAAAATGAATTACGAAAATCACTCGCTGTTCAAGTAAATAACACTTTTTTCTCAGTATTGTTTACTGACTTTAGAAACCTTACATTAAACGATGTAAATTACAGGCGTGATTATAAGAGATACAGAAAGAATTGAAAGAAAACGATCCCAGTCCCTTCTAAGCTAAGTACTTTACAGCTGCTTCTAACTTTGGTTCAGAAGAGCACAATAAATCCAATTTTGCTACAATCTTTCCCTACACTCGTGGTTGTGCGATGGGTCAAAACCTTTACTCTAAGATAGGAAGGAAATAAGCATTACTTTCCATCGTCTTCCTACGTCAATATTTATTCCCGATAGATAATATCCTTCGACAATATCGCCTAGTTAAAATATTTTGTAAAGGAAGTGCCAAATTAAAATGGAATTTACGAAAATGTAAAAACAGGCAGACCTCTCTGACACGTCACATTGCGTCACATGCAAAGCTGAATTAAAAGAGATTTTCTAGCATGTTGCTTGCTTAACACAAGGCAAGAAACACGCCGCGTTACTTCGATTGATTAAGAAACTCGAAGACACGTTTTGTAATTCACACATACACGTGCCCGCTGCTCGTTTTACTGCGCGTCAGTCTGCTTCAGCCAAAGATCCCGGCCGGTTTCAAAGAGAATTCAGCCCGACCCTGAAGTTACATTTTGTATTTCTTGTGCGTAAACAAAGTAACCTCGACTCCCTTTTGTTCTAGCTCGAATGACGCCCTATCTACATAAAACGTGCTCTGAATCTCCTGTCGTTAATTGGTCTATACGTTTTTCCCCCGCTCCCCTGGATTCCGAACCGACCAAGCATCCCCACATAATTCTTCAAATCATTCCTTACCTCACCACAAAAAGTCCACATGTAGTATCCCCGTAACTGGCTGGCCAATTCGCAACCCATTTATTGGCGTACCAGTTCGCTACACCATGCGAATTCGAAGGTTTTCGCAGCGCTGTAACTTATACATCCTTTCTTCAGGAATACGACACCGCCTGACTGGTCACTCGCTGCTCCACTTCTCAAGACTACTGCCGATTGCACCGTGACCTGGCACCGTGTCTCAGAAGAATGAAATACTCAGCTCCAGGCTACGCGTTAATTTACTGAGTTACGAACATAAGATCAACAACATTAAACAATTTGTTTGTGACAAGAAGAACGGCACGAGGAACCAACAAATGTTGGACATAGCGTTTGACTGGCCTCAACTGAAAAATCCCGAACCCGACCAGCAGGTGTGCTGGGGTTGGTTCTCGTCGCGCCGGGGCACGAAGAGTAGGTCTACGTCCATGCAGACCTCTACAACGCGTGTACGTTTCGTGGGCAGCGCATACGCCTTAGAAAATGTGGGAAGGAAAGTGGTCTAAGCAGCGAGTTTTACATCAAACAAAATGAAACACAGTCGAACACGGTTATAACGACATCGTTTCATGCCACACTTCGGCTATAGCGTCAGACATAGTGTGGTACCAATTAATTCCTCACTGTTAAATATAACATGACACTCCTCGGTTAGAACAACACTCATTTATAAAGGCACATAAGATTCAGTCCCTTTCAAGACTTATTAAAAGTTCAACTTAATAATAACCTACTTATACCGATAGAAGTCTATGCATTGTGGAAGCAGAATTTATGAGTCCTGCTCGGTACTGCAAGTTTCTTAGTTTGTGTCTACCGAGCAGGATAGCTGAGCGGTAACGCCTCTGATTTTAATTAATGGCACATTTCGTTCAAATTTCTGGCATGGAAACGTAGCATTATATCCTGCCGTTCCTCTTTACGTAATTCTTTTCAGTTAACTCGTGGAGAACTGACATGTGAAATAACAGAGCTTAATACAGCTTACTTTGAACTTCACCTCCATGTTTGTCAGCACAGCACACCGTCCACTTCAGTTCGTAAAACCGACTTACATACAGCAATCCCCATTACAGGCCTGGACAGGCCCACAGGGTTCCCAGAGATTAAGGCTCCCAGATTTCTAGACAGTCGGCACATGAAGGTGCTAAGGTTGTCAGCCCTACATACCGGCCGAGTTTACACCCCAGGAAATATTCCTGGTACTCACTTCTGCTAGAGGCTGAGTCGACCCCAGGGACATAATCAGTAAAAATACTTCTCACCCATGATCTGAAGTGTCAGAGGAAAACAAAACACGCGGGCGCGGGGGCGAGCGCGCGCGCGCGCGCACACGCACACACACACACATACACACACACAGAGAAAATATTACATACTGATGGAATAGGAAGAACAGAGTAGACACAACTCAGACAACTGAAAACTGTAATTACTTAAGACGAAAGTCGCAGGGCAAAACTGGATCCAGATTACTTATGACGCGTGCCTCAGTGCTGAAAATAAAACCTCTCTGAAACCCTGTTCAACGGAGAGGCAAACACAAAACATGATTTATGATACATAATACGACTTAATTCTACTGCTCAAACTACCCACACGTGAACCAAACCCTGGACCTGGGTCTTGATACATTAAAAGACTTCCCTCTTGCCTGCAGAACAGATTTCCTTGCAGATTGGTACAGTTCTACAAGGGGCTCATTTCCTTCTTTTGTTTCTTTGTTATCTGAGAAGCTGCGGGGCCTGGAATTACACTTCCTGTCTTTATTTCATTGTGATGTTAATTAAATCTCACTGATTTGATACTCATGCTAAGCACAAAGTAGACACAATGCATAGCACATACTTCTGACTCCTTGCTAAAAGAAACAGCAACTCATGGAGGTTATATGTAAATTCTTTTGACTAATTATTATTATTATTATTATTATTATTATTATTATATTATTACTATTATTGTCACTTTCTCGCATGGTATCCACAATTATATACATGAAAAATTATTTCTAGAGCATATAAAGTTGCAGATATCCCGTAATTAACAATTCATGGTGCATGTAATGTTATTTCCTGTATTGAATGTTTTGTACTCTTACATTAGCATTTTCCAAAGTATGTGTGCAGTGTCCAATATACCTGTTTTCTGTATTCTTTAACTCCATGGTTTCCTGTTGTGTTGCTCACGTATTTTCTAATTTTGAGATGGTTCCAGTTGCCCCTGCTACTACTGGTATAGATTTCGTATTTACATTCCGCAAGAACTCTATTTGTATCATACGGTCTTTACATTTTAGAATCTTCTCGAATTTCATTTCTTTATCACATTTCTATGTCCTGAAATTGCAACATCTATTAACATACATGTTCCGTATTCATTATGACTGATTATGACGATTCAAGGTTCAGCTTACGCTGATGATGTGGCAACATGCAGACATGGAAATGCAGATAAAATGCCTTTAATAATCATGAAATTGCAGCACAAAAATACCATTAATAAATTAATCACGATCAAACAAAGTATATGGAAACAACATGCAATCTAAATAACAATAAGGGTAAATAATAATACACAGAAAGAAAATAATTTTAAATATTTGCAATCCGTCATTACTAATAACAACATAATGCCGGAAATCAGTCACAGCATAAGTAAAGGTAAAGCAATCCTTCAACAGGCCTGGACACGCCGTGTTATTTCCATGAGGTTGAAGCTCCCACAATTTATAGCCATTCGTCACATCAAGGTGGTAAGATTGTCAGCCCTACGTACCTGCCGCCTTTACCCACATTGAAATATTCTTGGTACGCATTTACATTTCCTACAGTGACATTTCCTACTCCTAAGATAAATGGGTCCATTACAGCAATTGACAATATACTCATAGCAAGGACAAAAAATTACATCATACATCCTCTCACTAATGGGATTTCTGATCATGAGGTGCAGATGATGATGATAAAAAATACTGCTTTTAAAAAACAAAGAAATAATATCTCCACAAGAAGGGATATCAATGATCAAAGTATACTGGAATTTCAATTACAACCAAGCTAAGAAAATTTGGAAGAAATTTTTATGGAGGATGACGCTAACACTTCTTTTAACAAATTTCTAAATAATATTTAAGGATCTTTCGCTCGTACAAAAGAAGTGAAAAAATTATATTATAAAGATATTATTACGAAGTGAAAAAATAGAATTAAAACCACTTGGAATATCACACAAAAAGAAACAGGTAAAAAAATTAAGGAAGATGAAATTCAATCATTAAGAATTAATAACACAAAAGTACATAATCAGGTAAACATTGCAAATGCATTTAATGATTATTTCTTAAATGTAGCAGAGAAAATTACTAACAGGATAATTAAAGATAAAAAATAAGATGCATGTCCATTGAATAATTTATTTAAATATTTTAATCATCCCCTTAAATATATACGTTGAAATTACACTTCTACAAAAGAAATCAGTAATATATAAATTCACTGAATGTAAAAATTCCTATGGATGTGATGGGACTTCCACAAAAATAATAATATTGAGTAAACCTTTTATAATGTCTGCCTTAATAAATATATGTAATAAAGTTCTTGCCCAAGGAAATTTTCCTGAAAAATTAATATTTTCATTAGTTAAACCAATATACAAAAGTGGACATAAATTCTCTCCAACTAATTATAGACCTTTATCGTTATTGCCAACTTCCTCCTAAATTTTTGAAAAAGTCATATACAATAGATTAAATTATCATACCAATAGGAATTCTGTATTGGATGAACATCAATATGGTTTTCAAACTGATGTGTCAACAGGAAATGCTTCTTATATACTACTGAATGAAATATTAGTAGAATGAATAGTAAACAGATGGTTGGAGGAATATTCTGTGATCTTCAAAAGGCATTTGATTGTATTAACCACGGAATTCTATTAGGGAAATTGAAATTTTATGGAGTATCAGGGAAATTTTATAACTTAATAAAATCTTACCTTGATGGAAGATACCAAAAAGTAACTATAACTCACAAGAAAAATGTTGAACCCACTTGGGAAATAGTTAAACAGGGGGTGCCACAGGGATCAATTCTGGGACCCATTTTTTTCATTTTCTTCCTTACACAAATGATTTGCCAAAACTAGCAACTATGGGTTCAAAAGCCTTTTCATACACAGATGATACTACCATAATTGTAACCAGTTCAAATCCGGAAAATTTTAAAACACAAATAGATAAAATATTTTTGGATGTCAATAATTGGTTTAAAATAAACCAGTTAGTACTTAATCTTAATAAAACACATTACTTAGAATTTAAAACGAGAAATGGTAAGGATTATAATTTGAAACTTAACTATCAGGGTAAATATGTTAAAAGCTCCATAAATACCAAATTTCTGAGTTTGATTCTGAATGTGTACAAGTTTTAGTTAAAAAGAAGCAGGCTAAAATTCAATGGTTACAGAATCCAAACCAAAATATTGGAGATAATCTGCACAATGTAAGGCATGAAGCTAGTAGACATTTCAGGAAAAAGTGAAGGAATATCTGAAAGCTAAAATTAATTAACTTGAAACAAACAATAAGAACAGGAATATCAGAGACCTGTATAGGAGTATCAATGACTTTAAGAGGGGGTTCCGGCCTAGAACTAACGTAGTAAAGGATGAGAAGGGTGACCTGGTTGCAGACTCCCACAGCATTTTGGCTTGGTGGAGGAATCATTTCTCCCAGCTGTTGAATATACACGGGGTTAACGATGTTAGACAGACTGAAGTACACGCAGCGGAGCCTGAACCCAGTGCCTTTGAGGTTGAGATGGTTATTGTAAATCTAAAAAGACACAGATCACCAGGAACTGATCAGATTCCAGCAGAATTGATTAAAGCAGGGGGTAGGATATTTCTGTCTGAGATCCATAAACTTATTATTTCGATTTGGAATAGGGAGGAATTGCCTGAGGAACGGAAGGAGTCAGTCATTGTGCCTATTTATAAGAACGGTGATAAAACAGATTGTATAATTGTCGAGGCATATCACTTTTGTCAATTACGTACGAAATTCTATCCAACATCCTTTCGTCAAGGTTAACTCCATATGCAGAGGAAATTATTGGGGATCATCAGTGTGGATTTCGACATAACAGGTCAACTACTGATCATATATTCAGCATTCGTCAAATACTTGAGAAAAAATGGGAATACAATGAGGCAGTGCAGCAGCTATTTATAGACTTCAAGAAAGCATATGATTCAGTTAGGAGGGAGGTCTTGTATAATATTCTCATTGAGTTTGATATCCCCATGGAATTAGTAAGGTTAATAAAAACGTGTCTAAGTCAAAACTATAGCAGAGTTCCGGTAGGCAAACATCTGTCTGACACGTTTCCTATTAAGAATGGCTTGAAAAAAGGATATGCTCTGTCGCCATTGCTTTTCAACTTTGCTTTAGAATATGCTATTAGGAGGGTTCAGGCAGACCAGGAGGGTTTGAAATTGAATGGTACACATCAGCTTCTGGTTTATGCTGATGATGTTAATATACTGGGTGGAAGCATACATAGTACAACGAAAAACGCAGAAGATTTAGTGATTGCTAGTAAGGAGATTGGTCTAGAAGTAAATGCTGAGAAAACTAAGTACATGGTCACGTCTCGAAATCAGAATGCACGACACTATCACTATATAAAGATAGATAATATATCCTTTGAAAGGGTGGAAGAATTCAAATATATGGGAGCAACATTAACGCATCAAAACTCCATTCATGAAGAAATTAAGAGCAGATTGAAACTGGGGAATGCTTGCCATCATTCGGTGCAGAATCTTTTGTCTTCCAGGTTGCTATCCAAAAACACAAACGTTAGGATGTACAGAACTATAGTTTTACTTGTTGTTTTTTATGGGTGAGAAATTTGGTCTCTCACACTGAGGGAGGAACAAAGACTGAGGGTGTTCGAGAATAGGGTGCTGAGGAGGATATTTGGGCCTAAGAGGGACGAGGTGGCAGGGGAGTGGAGAAGACTATATAATGAGAAAATTAATGACCTTTATTCGTCACAAAATATTATTCGGGTAATCGAATCCAGAAGAGTGAGATTGGAGGTGCATGTAGCACGTATGGGGAAAAGAGAGGTGCATACAGGATTTTTGTAGGGAGAGCTGAGGGAAGGCGACCACTTGGGAGACCCAGGCATAGATCGGAGGATAATATTAAAATGGATCTTCAAGACGTGGGATGGGGGCATGGACTGGATTGAGCTGGCTCAGGATAGGGACAGGTGGCGGGCCCTTGTGAATGCAGTAATCAACCTCCGGATTCCATAAAATGCAGGGAATTTCTTGACTAGCTGAGAGACTGTCAGCTAGTCAAGAAGGTATGTGCTCCATGGAGTTAGTTAGTTAGTTAGTTAGTTAGTTAGTTGGTTGGTTGGTTGGTTGGTTGGTTGGTTGGTTGGTTGGTTGGTTGGTTGGTTGGTTGGTTGGTTAGTTGCTTGGTTGGTTGGTTGGTTGGTTGGTTGGTTAGTTAGTTAGTTAGTTGGTTTCTCACAAATTTTGTCATGTTCTGAGCAACAAAAAAGTAACAATAACCGACATGAATTAGTCGACAGGCACATATGAACAGTTGTGCCATTACTCATGGCAACACAAGATCCTCGCCGCTCTGGCTTATAGTCTTCTCTCCTCCTTTCCAAGTTAGCAGTTCATCCAGGAAAGCTTCTAGCAATGGACTGCCTCCAAGTTTTGCCACCTCAGCCCTTAACGCAGCATCAAGCTGCTCAAGAGTGTTCCTTTTGTAGCTGAAAGACCCAAACTTCTCCAGCAATGTAATACAGTACTTCTTCAATTCCACATCCCGAGTTCGTTGTCGCAGGATATCTGTACGGTTGCAGTCAAGACTAATATTCAGATGCTGAATTATGTCACACAACCACAAGATTTTTCCTGTAATCTCCAACTGTGTAACACCAACACAACCAGATCTGCATTTATGCAAACATCACTGCACAAAAATTCATATGTGAAGCTATTCTTTTTTCATAAACAATATATAAGAAAGGAATGCATTTACAAAAACATGAACAGACACAAGTTTCCTTTGCAGCCATCCTGTAATATTACATATCACTACAATTAAGTACAGTGTGCCACAACAGTTTTTCTGTTACATGTGCACCACGCCCTCCCCTTTTAAATATTACATTTATCATTCTGAATTAGTATAAGACTTCAAATAGGACACTCAGCAAAATCAAATTTAGTTTAATCACTAAGATTAATTACAGTTTTCAATTTTTCTCCACTACACCTGCAGAACTCAACCTATGAGGTCTGTCAAGCCCATCTGTTCATGTGAAATGTCTCATACAGAAAAGAGTATGGTGGAACCGTAGGCTGAGTGGTGTCAGGAGAAATAATGAACTGCGTACTCTCAAGAATGGAGCAACTTTATGAGGTGTAAAGAGCACAGACTTTGAGGGACAAGAGTCTGGATAATTTACACTGACTCAGAAATACGTCGTATAAGGACAGGTGGTTGCAACAATAAAGAGAACTGGCAGAAAAGAAGATTATTTGGAAATAACTGTGAAGGTAAAAAGCAAAGGAAGATAAAGAAGCAAGACATTGGAGAAATAAATTTAGGTGACATGTATACATTTTGGACAGATACAATGCAGGTCTATTACAAGTACACAAAAATTATAAACTTTCATGTTTATTGCAATGCAAATTCTTCATCAGAATAAACTAATGGACTCAAAAGAAAGCACTAAATTCTTAGGATTAGAAACTGATAAACACATAAACAGGATGAAACATATTGAAGAAATATACCAAAATTAAGTAGTGCCTGTTACATTACTAGATCTATGTACTATACCAGCAGTATATCTACACTTAACAATGATTTTCTTTGCTTACTTCAATTCGAAATTAGAGTATGGCATCATTTTTGGGGGAAATTCAAATGACAGTAAAAGAGTTTTCCAGCTCCAAAAGAAGATAGAATCATGAATGGTTGAAATTATAGAACATCAAGTAAACTTTTATATAGTTCATCAGGAATTCTAAGAGTGCCTTCGCAATACATGCTATTCCTAATGAAGTTCTTGTGGCACAACATAGAAACTTGAGTACTTAACAGCTCTGTGCATAAGTTCAAAACTAGAAACAAAACATAACTGCATAAATGAACAGTTAATGTTACAGTATGTCAGAAAGGTTCCTATTACACAAGTATAAAGGTGTTCATCAAATTTCCAAAATTCATTGTTGATCTCGTATTAGATAAAAAGAGTTTT
Organism: Coptotermes formosanus; assembly: GCA_013340265.1. NCBI lineage: Eukaryota > Metazoa > Arthropoda > Insecta > Blattodea > Rhinotermitidae > Coptotermes > Coptotermes formosanus. Next base: position 596,901 of record BLKM01000868.1, on the reverse strand, counting down.
ATGGTATCACTGGAAAAGTATTTAATTAAAAAATCTTTTTAATATATGGAAAATTTCTTAAATAATAAAGCTTGTACATGAGGAAGCCTTTTTAGGTTAATGACAGAATGGATTGAGTAATGAAGACTATATATTTTATTGCTTTTAAGAGCCAGTTGTAATATTGTATGTTAAGGAATGTAGCATGTAATTCAAACTACTTGTTTTATTGGTTTGACAGTCATTTTTAACCACTTATAACAAGTATTTTGTATATTATTTAAGTGACTGAATACTGATCATTTGCAATCATTTTTTTTGTGATGTGTTTCACATCCAATGTCAGTGTAACAATAATGGATTGATGAAATGTATGAAAAGTTTAATGCAATGTAATGTAATGTAATTTAATGTAATAAATTCTTGTGATCAGTAGTTTAACTAGGATGCCAGGCAGTTAAAGTCATGCACCTCAAACAGTAATTATTCAGTGAGCCTACATAGAAAAACCACTTTTCTCAAACATTGGCAATATGATTTTAGATTTAGTTGAATATTTTACCTACTAGAGAAGACGTGCGCAACACTAAAAGCGGCCAAATATTAAAATCTGAAATTATCAGCTAATGAATGGATATGGAACAGAAGGATACACATCACCTGTCTGTCATTTGGATGACTCATTATAGCATGGATTATTGGGAAACAAAACTTGCCTTCTGTGAGGTCATCACAGTAGCCTTTTTCCTTTGAATACTGCAACAAAAAAACCAAACATTTTTAAGCAACATTTCGATGTTAATGCATTACAACCTACATTAACCTATATCCACAAAGTACATACTGACAAAAAAAAGCATATATCAGTTCAAATTTACTACCATATTTTTGCTAAGTTTCCTAACTTTTTGTCAGATGTCAGCAGCACACAGCTACTTTTAGCAATAAGATTTAGATACACCACATGGTAGCTTATGGGCAATTTAAGGTGATAATTCTTTAAATAAAAATACAATTACCTCACACAGGGTTAAACAGAACGTGATATACACTTTTGTTACATTTAAGAGTGGATATATTAAATTATGTGATATTTAAAAGGATATAAAACACCACCAAGCCATGAAATCACATATGGCATAAATTCTTACATATTCTTCAGAAATAAATGCAATTATTTCTTCAAAGGCGATCAGCCAAATCAATGTAAATTAAAATTCCAACAACTGGAAGACTTTAATACATCAAGTGACAGTTCAGATAGTAATTCGGTTATCTCCATCAAAATAATTTTACAGATCTTTCGGCTTTGCACTTCACACTCAAATAATGACAAGATGTAGGACGCATGGGGCTTCAAATCAATGCAACTTACACCTTCATGGCACCAAGCTTATGCACATGGACAGCTTAACCATGTAGAGCTGACAGCTCAGACGTTACCTGCTCCTGACAAAGATTGCAGTAGTCATCCCGAATCTGGAAGTACAGCCCCAAGATGCCAACTAGTCTGGTGAAGTCCATTTTGTTTTCCCTCAACAGCTGCATCAGTGCAACTTCACACATAAACATTTCACCCGTTTCTTTTAAAACCAGATGTTTCATGTTCTGGTAAATCAACACGACAATACAAAACCTGCATACTGTCACAAAAATAATCTTCACTACATATAAAGTACTAATATTCAGCGCCAGAATTTAATGCCATTTACAGGGAAACATTTAAAATCATATATGGAATTTCAATATGAAAATATGAGTAATGATAATAAACCCTTTGCAGTTGCGCAAAATTTTTTCCAGATAAGTTTCAAACAAAAAAGTATGAGAACATATGAGGTTGTTACTGCCAGGAGAAGGTGGGACCTGCCACAAAAAGCAGCTACACATAGCCAGAATTCATGACACTCTACACATGAGTCCATTGACTTACTCGCAGACAATGAGGATCCCTCCACATTAAACAAACAACCTTACTCCGACACTATAAATATCCAGCCACAATAAATCACTAGACCGACCAAAACATGACTCTTTACAAAAACCTGGTATTTTATCTATATCACAAAGAAAATGTCTTGAACCTGAGTATCAACAAGTTTCATTCCAAGTCCAGAACCTTCCCCAAGTCTATTAGGATCCTGGCATAACGAAAGTGAAACACATGTCACATCATGTCTTTCCCACAACAAACATTTATGATTGAAAGAAAGCAAGATGTTCACGAAGTCTTCTTCTTATTTTGATATTTAATTTTTTTATTAAATGGGATGGGTCGTGAGTAATACATCTCAGGACACCAACAAACAACAAACAGAGAATTGCTATACCTACAAACAGCAAGTCTTAAGCGTTCTGTCTGCCAGAACTTACAAACAAAGAGCTTTCAGTAAATGTGTACAGATTACTGTAACAAAACACAGTGTCTGCATGAACAGTTAGTAAACACAATGTTTGCACATACTGTCTGTATCAACAAAACAACACATTCACTGTCTATGTTTGATAACTTTCATCCACTGTTACGTACAAATTTAAAGGGAAAATATCCTAACAGATTTTTTCAAAGTGGTTATGTAGTGAAACACTTTGTTAATGTTTATCATGGCGAACAAGAATATGAACCATGAACAAATGAAAATTTATTTTTACAGCCCAAACTAGAATCTTGCAACTTCTACTGCCAGTGCTCCTAATGTAAGAGTGAGAATTAACTCTTCAGATGTTAAATGTGGGAAATTTAGCCCTGAGAAAATTGGTCTCAGGCCACAAATATTACATTCTAACTAAGGTTCAACTTCTCTTATGGAAAGCGTTAAATTTACATTTCTATGTCACTGTGGAAGCTTGTGATTTTGCAGCATTTTATAAGCACTATAGTCTTCTGATATGTGACCAATCAACCTGAAATGTCCATAATTTCTCAAAATAATTCGGTTTATAAAATGAAAGGCAATGTGCCTGTCAATTAGCACTGATGTTTCTTTCTGAATTCTAAGTCATCTTTCAATCAACATTCATTCTGTCCTATTCCACACATTACATCTATTTTCTTTATTTACAGTGACAAAGAAGTTTGATCAGGAATTATTGTTGTACATCAGGAAAAAAAGTATGACCTCAGCAGTGAACATGACAGCATTGAAATATATACATTCAGTGTCAGGCAACATAATTAGAGCTCTTATTGATTCCACTGTATACATTCACGTAAATAAGGTCCCACGTCCCCAGCTACTTCCTTCTGTCAGATTCTACATGAACTTCAAATAACTTCTTCTGAACAACATTTTCCCTCCTGTAAACCACTACTTAAATGCATTCTTTGTACACAGTCCATTGAAAGAATAAACATCGGGGATTATTATGTTTCTCCACCTGCTACTTTACTTTCACAAATTCTCGATATACTTTAACGACATTTGTATGAAGATTTTGCCACTGCAGGACATCTCAGGTTTTTTTTTTTTCAGTTTCCTACCACTGATAATGACACCACAGCGGGCGCATAAATGTACATCTTGGGAGGGAAAATAACACCACATATAAAACAGGGCAACCCCAGGAAAACTAGCAACCAGGCTGTAATAAAAAGTCAACATTTCTATCACAGATATCTGGAATAAATGACACCATTCAGAATGCCGAAGTTCAAAGAAGGTGTCAGTAAACGTCATGTACTCCAGTCCATGGCACAACTTCCCTTCATTTTACAAGCACACAGGTACATTTAAAACCTGATCAAAGCTTTGACCATATCCTTATTTCTCTTAGCCATCTCCTTATATTCCTCGAATGATGGACAGATGTAGTTGTCACGCCGGTAGATATACATTCCCTGTCCACAGCATACTTCCAACAGCTTTTCTATGCACACTTTCATTGCCTCCGGATGGTTAAGATTCTGTGCCCTCTTCAGCCCTCTGAGAAGTAGATAGTTGGCAGCACTGATTGTGCTGGCAACTCCATATATTGTGTGTGCTGCAGGAATACCTCTACGGAGAATAGAGTTGTCTTGAATATCATCCATCCTGCAATGCAAAGTTATACACAAGTCCAATACCAAGCTTATAACACAATATTTTTCCTTATTCATGTATATTTCACACTTGGTGTTATCCAGTGACTGCTGCTTCACACTCTGGGTTCAGGTCATTTTATGTACAAATTACCCTCATGCATGGGCATTTGTAATTACCAGAATTATGAATGTAGTTATTTATGTACGGCATTCTGTACACTTTCAGGCCAATGACTCAAGAATACAGCAGCAAGTTTTCTCCTTTGTTTGTTTCAGACTTACTGCATACAATTAAAAGTAATAGTAAGAGAAAATTTTTCACCTACACCAATAACTCATAAAATAACACACACATATTACAATAATACTGCAAGATAACAATGCAAAACACTGTTGGATACATGTATGACAGATTTATACACAAACACACTTCTTGGTCCCTTCTTCAAACATTTTGGGGCTCTCCTTCTATTTTCAATGCAGTTAATAATTTTATCTCATAATTCCTATTAGTTTCTGAAGCTTCTGATGGCTGTGATTAAAACACAATTTGTCATTCAAAACCAACACTGATATAAAGATTCAAGCTGCGGAAAGTCCAAAACAATGCTCCCACAAATTCCTCCCCAAAACAAATTTTCCTGAAGACAAATTCATCAAATTTTTATTTTCTAAAGACATGTCACTATACTGACATTTTGTTGGTCTTTGGCTATTATCTCAAAAAATATTTGACATATAACACATATTTCTGGATTTGGCTGTACTCTTGTTTTCAGGTGGTCATCATTATACTACACAATGTTTAAAATCAGTGGAGTCAGCTGGTGAAGTCAAAGCAAAATACTTACAACACCTTTGTTTTTTGTGTGGAACATAGTCACATACACCAGAAATGTCATTAATATGAGTATGAGTATTAATCTATGTTCTTCTTTTAAGTATGCAGTCATGTTACTGTCTCCACTTAACAAATTTCTGACATAAAATTCTGCAAGTAATGGAGGGCACAGAAAAGTCACACATGAAAAACCAAAAGTATGTTATGAATATCTGGAATTATCTCCACCTTCGGACTTGCAAAATTTAGGCACCTGATCTCTGTTGTAATGTTTGTCTGTGAATCAACCCCACACTGCCCCTCTCATGTCATACTCTGCAACACAGTCTTCAATGTGTCCATGGCAAGGAGTTAAAAAAGTAAGACAGCAATTTTTCCTTCTAAGACACACAATTCAAAACCAAGTTTCATGACATTTTTGAAAGAGGGGATGGGTGTAGAGACAGGGAGATTAACAGACTTACACAAAAATAAGTACATATGCTAAACCTCCCTCAATAAAGGATAAAAATTGTACTTACAGTAAAAAAGAGTAATGAAACATCTGAGCCATATCCTTCACCACAACGCGCTTATATTCTGGAACCTTCAGCCAGTAGTTGAAAGTATGGGCAAACTTTGCTCGAATCTGCTTGCCAGGAACTTGCAGAATATGTGTCAATGGCCGTAGGAGTTTCTGAAATAACATTTTCTTATGATGTGATGTACGTTCCTGTGATTCAGTCAAATGCAGAAGAAGACTCACTACACCTCATTTCATTTCATTTCATTTCATTTCATTCATTATGCATTCTGTTAATCCATACATGGTCAACCAACCTACTGGATGTAGAACATGGCATGTTACAAATATAATATATACATAAGGTAATTCTAACACATTAACAATTATAATGAAACCTACAAAACACAAGAAGCAAGTACAACAATTCAATTCCCTCATATTCAATTATTCACATCTTGGATATAGGAAAAGTCATGAGTATAAATACAGTAAAGTCCGCACATAGTGAACCTGCCATATAGAATACAACTCGGTGATAAACATAAAATAGACTTACATGATTGTTCTATTGAAGAACTCATCCACTGTATAAAAGTAGTGCGAACAAAGAAATTACTTCAAAATTCATTTGAATTTTTTGGGATTATCTGAGATTTCTTTAAGCTTCAAGGCAGGCTGTTGCAGATTTTGACTGCAGAATGGTACACGCCCTTCCTGTACATGGACAGATTAACCTGGAATATGTGCAGATTAACAATTTGCCTAGTGTTAATTCCATGACATTCACTATTTGCAACAAAACAGTCGTTGTTTTTCGCCACAAACAACATTAGGGAAAATATATATTGCTACTTTAAGGGTAATATGTTTAATTCCTTAAAGATATATCTACATGACTGCCTGCTCCCACGATCCATCGTTATTCTAAAAACTCTCTTCTGTAATTTAAAAACTGTATCTGCAAAGGACGAATTGCCCCAAAAGATCAATCCATAAGATATGACAGAGTGAAACAAAGTGTAATACATCATTTTCAATGTATAAAGAGACATATATGGCCTCAAAATATCCAGCTTTTGTTCTAGGAACAGAATTAAAAGTTTCATACTTTTCTTTAGCAATACAGGTTATCCATGTGTTTGGAAGCACACAAGATGAAATGCATCAAATTATCATTTTGGAAGTTCCTCTTTTCAGGATTATATTTTTTCACTACACAAAATGTGGCAGGAAGCACAGAATGAATTTATGCAAGAATCGCTGTGAGGCTTTTCTTCCTTTATCTTTTGTTTCTTTCTTTTTTCAAAAGTTGCTGGAAATTTCGTGTTATTCATCTTCTTCTTGGCGTAGCTGTTTGCCCACAATGCTGTGTGATCGGTCAGATGTGCCACGATGGGTTATGTTGCCTGTTAGTAAATACAGCTGTATGAAATAAAGATCCTTATGTCTTCTCAATTCTGCCCAGCACACTATAAACTAATTAACTAAATAACTAGGTAGCTAACTTATTAACTAACACACGCCATAGATCATAATTATTCTTGAGAAGCTAACAGGTCCTCTGTTATTCAAGAAATTCCCTGCACTGTTTGGAAACCGTGGGTTCATTGGTGCATTCACAAGCGCCCTCCACCCGTTCATATCTTGAGACAGATCGATCCAGTCCATGTCTCTCATCTCATCCCACTTCTTGAAGACCCATTATAATATAGCTTCCCACCTATACTTAGGTCTTCCAAGTGGCCTGTTTCCCTCAAGTTTCCCCACCATACCGCTGTGTGCACCACACCTGTCCCTCGTACATGCCACATACCACCAACATCACAATTCCTTTTTATTTAAACACCCGACTAACAGTTGGCGAGCAGTGCTGTATTTCAAAGAAAGTAGTGTGTTGGGAACGTAGAATGGAGCATAGAAATAGAAGCCTTGACCGAGAGGGAAGTGTTGAGTGCGTTTCAACACTTAAGACCTGAATTTCAAGTGCACAGCAAAACACGGTTTGACTAAATAATTCTTAGGTTCATTAAATTTTGAATTCTTGATACAGCTGGTAACTGCAGAGTTGTACATCTAGTAGAATAAAAATGTATTTTTCGAGAAATGTCGAAGTGTAGAAGTTAGTAATTTAGAAGCAAAGAACCCAGTTGCAATCAGCAAAGTGACAGACTTTCCGGTGGCAGATCATATCGATTGAATCCCA